>JAHDVE020001023.1:0-41489 GCA_022606495.2 Halesus radiatus | reverse complement strand
TATTTTTTTATAATTTTTCAGTTTGTACAAACTTTTTTTTTTCTTCACATGTAAAAAAAAATATTATGCAAAACAATTTTTTTATTTTATTTCATTGATTTAAATATGTTATCTAAGTTCATGTATTATACCCTAGACTTAAAGGGTGAATAAAATAGAAACTTTGTGGGATTAAGAGAACATTACCGACATTTAGTATAAATGTGTTTATTCAAGCGGATGATAGTTCTAAGAATTTGCCTTATTAAGAAAAATATGATTTGTAGTATTTTTTTTTTTAAATAAACATTTTGTTCACATAAATCGTGTTTTGGGGTATATTATGTGTAAGTACTAAATAGGGCGGGTGCCCCGTTAAACCTATTTTTTCCAATTTATTAGCACACACCATTTCAAAATTTAAACGTATTAAAAAAGTGCGTAATTCCAGTAGGTGTCATTCTCTCTATGTGTAATTTCGATCATGTGTAATTCTGTCCGAGTGTAATTTTGACAGTGTTAATTAATTGGTCGGTGGAATAATTTCAACTTGAAACTTTCATGAGATATGGGTTTTATGGATTTTACGATAGAATAAAGACCCTGCACTCTTTCATTATTATCTTCGACGTTGTTTTGTAATAGTCCTTATACATTTTATGAGTTTAATAAAGTTTGTTCTAATTGTGTACAAAGACGGATCGCAATATTATTAAGAGAGCTTAAATGTAAACATACAAGGCCGAAACGAAATAATATTCTATCCTGCTGGGCTTTTGTATTCGACAAGGACATATTTTTATGCAAAAAAAATAATATATATATATATTATTAATTTTCAAAACAATGAACAACAATTTTATCCAAACAGAATTATTTGGTAGGGAATAGCGAAGGTTTGGATTTCAGCAAAGTGATGAAAAAACTATGGAACGAAGGCCAATTTGTTATTTTTATTTTTTTTATTACAAAAAATAATTTATTGAACAACATTTTTAGTATTTGTGAGCGATTACTTGCTTATTACAAAATAAGTTTTTTTTTAATTAATTTTATATCTTTTGTCACCTTCCTTAATGATTTTATTTTTTTAAGTGAAGTTTTGTCAAAGAACATTATGGACTCACTACTTTGTACAATTAAATTGTCGATAAAATCACTAAAATAAAAAAAAATTAAAACGAAAATTATTTGGCGATGGGTAGGACGTTCGATTAGCATTCGGTTGGGCCTAAATCGATATTTACAGCGATTAACCGATTTACGCGTTAAGTTTGCGAAAGGGGTCTTATAAACATTTGGCTTATTTTAATTTTAAATTATATCAATGAATAAAGTCGTTGGATTTCCTTTCCGTCACTTATTTACCCTTTCCACTGCATTTGTTCCCTTTCTAGCGATCGTCTCACTCTTTCATGTATCTACGTATAAGATAATAATTTAAGTGAATGTCATTTTTATTATAAAGCATGTTGAAGCATAGATACAAGCGAAAAAATAAAAAATATTACGAAATTATTCCTTAAAACGGATATCTTATATTTTTTTATGTTAGCTAAATGATATTAAACTTCATTGCCACCTCCTCAGAAGTGGTATTTATAAAATTATATAAAAAACCTAAATTTGTTTTAACCACTATTTATTTTGAATGCCGACCGGTTTCGGAACAACTGTTCCATCATCAGGGCAAAATACATACTGAACAATACAAAAAAAATATGGCAAAACATACATATCAGGTATCCCACTGTGACACCTAATATGTATGCTCTGCAATAATTTTGTATCCCACTGTGACACCTAATATGTATGATCTGCAATAATTTTGTATCCCATTGTGACACCTAATATGTATGCTCTGCAATAATTTTGTATCCCATTGTGACACCTAATATGTATGCTCTGCAATAATTTTGTATCCCACTGTGACACCTAATATGTATGCTCTGCAATAATTTTGTATCCCACTGTGACACCTAATATGTATGCTCTGCAATAATTTTGTATCCCACTGTGACACCTAATATGTATGATCTGCAATAATTTTGTATCCCATTGTGACACCTAATATGTATGCTCTGCAATAATTTTGTATCCCATTGTGACACCTAATATGTATGCTCTGCAATAATTTTGTATCCCACTGTGACACCTAATATGTATGCTCTGCAATAATTTTGTATCCCACTGTGACACCTAATATGTATGCTCTGCAATAATTTTGTATCCCACTGTGACACCTAATATGTATGCTCTGCAATAATTTTGTATCCCACTGTGACACCTAATATGTATGCTCTGCAATAATTTTGTATCCCATTGTGACACCTAATATGTATGCTCTGCAATAATTTTGTATCCCACTGTGACACCTAATATGTATGCTCTGCAATAATTTTGTAATATTGCTTAGTATATATTTCGCCTTGATGATGGAACGGTTGTTCCGAAACCGATCGGCTTTAAAAATAAAAAGTAATTATGGTGGATAACCACGTAGTGATAGCTTCATTAAATAGATATTTATATATTTTACCTAGAGAAATGCGTGGAGCAAATCATCGTGTATTATGGTTATTTTTTTTTATATCTTCACTATTTAAACATAATTCCACGTTATAATATATATGTTATACGTTGAAGTATCTAAATGGTGAGCTATTATTGCAAAACTATTCCAAATCTGCTAAATAAACGTGGATTTATCTACACTGAGTTGTTTTGCGTCCTTGGCCCGCTTCACGATCCGAGAAAGGTTTCGGGGTTCAGGCCTTTGCCTCACCCGGGTAGGGATGCGACCGATTTTGGTTCGTTTATGATCCTCTTGTGTTCGCAATCAGCGAATTGGAAATAAACTTTGTACTACTTACCAAACTTCTGTAAAAGCCACGCGAACCCGAAGTTTTAGTTAAGCGATTTCTCGCCGTCGAGGAGTTTTCTTACATTGTACGGTATTACTATATGAACTGAAACCCACTCACGCGCGTTTATTCTATATACTCATTCTCGTGCTACTTACGATATACCGAGGAATATTCCCAACTACGTACCCACGTTTAATTGTACGAAGAGGCTTATGTAAGATATTATATTATGAAACAGGATGTTCCTAAAAATATTTGCATGAATATTCTTTATACGCGTTGCTTCATTTTATCTGTCGAGATATCAATGTTTTCAGAAGGCTTAATTGTGAAACTCTCAAAAAGGAGATGCTCTTAAGAAATCGGTTTTTAATCGAAATCAACATATTAGAATAAAACAATACAGCAACAAAAAACATTTTATATTATTGACTTCATTACTTCAATCTATAACATATGCATTCCCGATTCGGTGCAACCGTGCCTTGATCATAGTATATACGTATATAATGAGTTGTTATATAAGTTAAATGTTTCGATGGCGCTGTGATCAATTGGGGTCATATTACCAATTATTGCTGAATCGCAATACTACCTATATTCATATTTTTTCTTCATGCAGGTACGTTAAGCCAAATGTTAATTTTTAATTCTTTAAATGGATTCATTTCTGTTGTTATTGCACAGCATACGAAAATGCACTCGAATCCTTCAAAAATAATGGTGATACCTTCAAACTTCGAGTAAAAATATTTTTTTCACAGACATGTTTTTAAAGAAGAAGATCCTTTTGTCGAAGCTACAGTTACGGGAACATTAAACTGCAATATATTTGTGTTTTCAATTACTTATCATGACAATCTTCTAGCAGAAAGAATCGCCATTCCACAATGAAATAAATGTCAGTTTTTATCTCAAATCTTAACATCCACATTTGTTTTGTCGTGTGATTTTTGTCTTCGTCTAATATAGCACCCATGGATTGTATACTTGAAGAACCATTCAGTCTAATATTTAGATCACATTCAGAGTGGAAGATACTCTCAGTATTGCCCTGGTGAAAGACCACCATTCAGAATTGAAACGTTGCTTGAAATGGCTTTTAGCCGTGTTTGGTGACCAGATATGAATAGCCAGGTATTTCCTCACGATGATGGGATGCCATAGTCTCACTGGCTTCAGACGGTTGGGAGCAGTTGAGACTCTTGTGCGGTATTCATATAATTTTTTTTTTTAAATCCATACATTTTTTATTTATTTTTTATATGAATTCCGCACAAGATTCCCAACTGCTCCCAACCGTCTGGAGCCAGTGAGACTATGGAATCCCCAATTTTGGAATGTTGTGAGGCTAAAGGTATTGGGGAAGGAAAGGAGAAGGGAAAGAGGTGGTGGGGAAATACCTGGCTATTCAGATCTGGTCACAAAACACAGCTAAAAGCCATTTCAAGCAACGTTTCAATTCTGAATGTTGGTCTTTCACCAGGGCGATACTGAGAGTATCTTCCACTCTGGAACGTGCGATAATATACTATATATTATTTTTGAATTAATTAATTATGAAACAGCACAAATTAATTAAATTAAATTTACTTGCGCGCGCCGGGTTTTGAACCCGCGATCTTCGGATTCATAGTCGAGAGCCTTACCCCTCGACCATGGAGACCATGGATAGATGATCCGTAGGAAAGGCGAACGGTGAAACTGTCGGGCTGGAATTCCAGAAAACGGGTGATTACTTTTTGCTATGAATGTTGATTATAACCATTTAGAAACTAATCGTAAAAGTTAGTCTACATGTTTTGATACACTCTAAATAATATTACGCTTTTTAACTTTCTCATTCGGTATAAAATATTTTGCATCGTTTTCAACACCCCGTGTACATATTCTGTCGGAGGGGCTTACTAGAACACGTTACGCTAATGCGTATGAATGGCAGCACTAAACTATAATTATTTCGAATATTCGGCAATAACTAAAAGGGGAGCTATAATTATTTTTAATGTATCACGTCCCTACTTCACGTTGATGAATTTTGATTCTTAAGATGTTTTTAACATGCAATAAAATTTTAGTCATTTGTATTGAATCCAACATATGTATATTATGCGAGAGTATTATCATTTTAAAGTCAATTATCATATCAGATTTTCTTATAATTTTGAACGGTGAGGTGTAGCAACAATCTATTCAGATGTACGTAAAATAAAATGTATAAATTAATATCGCTTTTGATTGATTTATTATATTAATTTAGTAAACTAGAGATCTTACCAGATATTCCATGATTCCGGATAATGTGACGTCATATTCTGGCTTTGAAGTACAAGGAAGGGTTCATACAACATTTTGCGAATTACCTGAAAGAAATAAAATTTTACAATTAATGAAATGAAAACAAAAGTTATTAAAATCTCATAATTATTGATAGCAAACAGGATACAGGCAATAATATCACCACCTTTATGTTAATATCATTAAATTTATTAGGATTTAATATGTAGAAGTAATTGTTCGCAAAGGATTTTATCAATTTTATGTAAGGTTTTTTTTTTGTTTTTCACTAGAATTATTATACGGTTTTTCGGACACAACCTATAAAAAACACCTTAAAAATATTATCTTTAATTCTTCAGGATAACGATAATATTATAACGAGGTGTGCTTATAAATAAGTTGGTTAAACCGATAAAAATGTACCAAACGTTTGCAAAAAAGGGGAAAAGGGTTCCATTATCTATGTACCATGACGTAATTTAACTCTACAAAACTATATAAACATATTTTTGATAAATCAGGTAAATATTTGAATCCATATAATGTAACTTACAGCTAGTTTGTCTGTTTTCGTTCCTTTTTTATCTGAATTGCCCCAAAAAATCAACCCTTCTACATTTCTAACTGCATTCGAGCATATGAAATGAAAATTAAAAAAAAAAACGTAGTCACCATTGCAATAAATTTTTATTTTTTTATCGATAATGAAAAGCTAATCAGATTCATCACGACATATATTGACCCATATTTCCAGACCACTGGGTCACAAGTAAAAAATCTAATCAGAGAAAACATGCACGTTTTTAACCGCAAAGACATATATCTCTCATACCACGAAAATGGCAAAAGCCTGATTTCACCGAAGTGTTTTTATTTTTCGAACGTTTATGTTCAAAGTCATCCTTTTATCTGAGGGTTTGAACGCCCAGCTGCCCATGTAGGTCGCTGTCTGATATTCCTTTTGTTTTTTAAACATAAAAAGAGGCTTTGTCTATACAGTAGAGAAAATGTTATCGTTACATCTCGGGGCCATTTATTAAAGCTCACCCGAGTTGTGATATATTGAGTCCTTTTTTAGTATTTACAGGCTCTTAGTTATCTGAAAAAGCCGGAATTTTTGTATTTTGTCCTTTTTTATTTAACTCTTATCCAAAACGATATAACGCCGGTTTCTAACGACGCAAGTCGGGAGATATACGAGTGTGAGACGACCAACTAAGGCGTGACGCAATAATGGTAGGCGTTATGTAAGACCATTACTATAAATGTATTTTTTGTTGAATTAATTTATTGTTTATCCTGTGGAATGCCAACGCGCCATAATGCACATCCACATTGTTCCGTTCAACGCCAATGCGCATTATGGAGCTGATTCGGAATGGTCACGTTCTCAAGGGATTTTGAGCGTTAAATATGTTTGTACAATACTCAAATAAATTTTATTCTATTTGTAAATGAATGATACTACTAAACTGCTAATAATACTGCAATTAAAAAATCTTGTTTCTCGTTTGTCACACGCCAGCGAACCAACTGAAAAAAAAAATCCTGTCACCGCGAAAAATATTTCCGGTTTTCAATGTCGCATTACTGTACTTATTTACGAGAAAACCTCCTGTTTTCTTTATTGTGAAGGGAAATTATTTAATTATATGGAAAAAATAGTGAAACTCCGAAAGCATTTAAGTATTTCTTTATCATTTCTTTTTGTAACGAGAGACAGAAAAAAATATTTTACTACATACGTATATTAAGCAGTTCTGGTATGTGGCACTTGTGGTATATACATACATTTTTTTTATAAATACATAAACACATTTTCTGATAAGTATTATTTAAAAAATCTTTCCAAAAAAACAAGTCGGTAATTACGAAATTATACTTAGTACGCACGGCGCAGAAAACGCGGAAAACGCTCGAAAATTCCGACTTCTAATAGGTTGTACAGAATATTTGTTTTTTCGTTAGGCTGAAAATATAGGTACTGCCTCAAGCAGTCGATATTTGAAATCACTGAAGAGATAATTTCCCGATGCACTGACTACCGTTTTCTTTTGTAATGCTGTTTTTGCTTGATAACTAACTTAACTAACTGCAGCCAGAACTTTAAGCTGTCGATATCGACTGCTTATAGCCCTGCATGTTTTCCCTACCAAAATGATGTGTCTTGTTTTAAGGATTAAAATCGTACCACAGTTAAACAAGTTTGAAACTGAAATAAAATATTTGCGTTTCCGTATCAAGGCAGCGAACTAAACCATTTTTACTATAATTCGACTTGAATTGTAAACATATTCATCTCCCCTCTCCTCCCTTCCCTTTGTGATAATCCACGCCATAATCTTCTGCAATATTGGGGGTGTCATAAATTCACTGACTCGAGGCAGTATAGACACATGTATGGTAATCGCAAAAACAAAATGGAAAAATTGTTAAAAATAAATAAATTGGAATATCAAACGATGGCCAAATATTGAGTAAAAACATCACTTATTTAAACAAACACGTGTATACATTTTGTGTAAATAAAAATTGTACACTCGTATAACCACACCAGTAAATGTTTGAATTGCAAGCGAGTGCATGATAAAATCGAATATTTAGTTTGACCCTTTTGTAAATATTTTGTAATTTGCTTATTGCAGTCAAAATCACGCGACACAAATGTGGACGTTAATGAACTAGGCTGGTGCCAAAATGGGAGTCACGTGACCTTTGCTTCCAGCCGTTGAAAAATTACTTAGGGCGAGTATATTAATTCTGGAGCCAGTGGTTCACATTCTTTCCCATTTTTGAAGATGTAAAAAAATAAATATTATGTATATTTATGGCGCATTTTAAAATATGTTAAATTGCAATGACCCCTGTGGTAGAGCTGTAAACTCCTAGACCCAGAACCTACAAGTTAAGTGCTCAAAACATGACGGTAGGCATGTAATTATAGGTTATAATCCAAATACCGAATAACGTATTATTTGGACCTTTTTTTCGAGAGCGGAATATACTTAAGCTAAGTGTCGCACCGATAAGATATTAACTAATCAAAAAGTTGCTTGATATTGTTTTAGTTGTTCTTAGTGACTAGATCTGAGTGGCGAATCTCAAAGTAATTCACAATCTTTCTTTTCTTTGTCTCCACACACTGAACCGTGTGCAGATTACCTGTAGAAATAGTTTTCGTGTAATTAAGTGAAGCCCACAATACCTAAATACCTACTAGTTAAGAATGTGTTTTATATTGTGAACTAATAAAAAACTCGACATTCAACTAAGTTACCTGTTTTCTATTGAACCCCAATGACCCCATCATGTCACTATGTTAGGTTAAGTCGGTAAGGTTTTGTAGGTTAGGTTAAGTTTAATATATTAACATTGAAGTGAAATTAATAGCCTTTGGGCAAAACGTCAGCGGAGCTTTAAAAACCCAATTTAATATCATTACATCTGGTACGAATTTATGTATTCTGCTACTCCAAGTTAGATTAGGCTAGGTTGAGGTGAGTCACGTTAGATTGGGGTGAGGTAGGTAAAGTTGAAAGTTCAGTATCAGAACCTAGCCTAGAAAATAACCTAGGTGTGGAGCGGAATTTAGAGAAAGGAAGCTTGTGTCCAACTTAGAAGATAACCCTTGAAATGACATTGTCAACGCACATAAGATCCTCACCAATGCTATTGTGAACCATCTGCCGTCGCCTGGATTTAAATGTATTAGAAACTATGAATTCATTTTTCGAAATAGGCACCCAAAAATAAGTTTGGTTAGTTAATAGGTATATTTATTGAGCAACGAACATATGAACCATTCCATAAGTCAGAATATTATAAGCAGTCAATGCATATACAAATAAAAAAATAAAAAAATGATTATAATTGTTATATGTTGAGCACCATTCTTGGGTATAGGATGAATGACCGCTTTTTTCCAACCAGAGGGCGCAGAGCCACATTTCAGGGACATTTTATAGAGCTTTGTCAAAATTGGAGGTATTTCTGCGTTGTGGGTTACCTAAAATTTTTTTTTTTTGGATTTCTATAAATTATTGAGAATATATTTCATGGGGTTTCTATTAAAATGTATGGATACACCCAATTTCGCTAAACGCTGGCCGCTGGTGGGCGCTAGTGTAGCATGTTTCAAAAAATGTGAAATGTCAGGAGCTGGAGGTATTGTCATTTTTACAGGATTTGATTTAGGTTAGGTTTAATATATTAGTTTGGCACTAAAATGCGATGGACCTTGGGGCAATATGTCCATTGAGGTTTAATAAATTGAATGTAATATCATAACATACAGTATGTATTCACGGATTCTACTAGCCCAGATAGGCTTTCACAATTCACAATGCATAGAACGCACAGCTGTCCAAGACCAAATGAATAGCCCCGGGAACCGCAGCCCGGAGTGTGATGCGTTTCAAATGTAACGTGTTGATTAAAATGCATTGAAAATGTTCATTCAAAATGAAAATGAGTAACGGGGAGGCGTAAAGATAAATCGGTTTATGGAAAATGCATGTTAAATAAATATATTAGAAACCGTCAGTAAGGGTACTGTGGTGATTCATCACTAAATTTATTTACTTTTTATTTATGTTAAATCTTTTGTGTTTACCACTATTTTATATCAAAATGACATACAAAGTTATTTTACATTTATTTAAATTTTTTTATCTAGGTTTATATTTATTTTGAAAGTCTCCATAAAACATTTGTGCACTAATATATTACAGAGATTAAAATACATTACATTGAATGAGAAATTTTAAAAAATATTCAATAAACATTAATAGAACAAGTAAACATTTGTATATTAATGAATTAAACAATACTAAATATGATAATCTGTACCTAACATGCAAGAAGTAAATGGTTGATAGGAAAAATAAAGTTATGGGAGCAGTTTTATAATTATATTGCGACGTGGATCAAAAAATAGTCGCTAAACTGGCGGTGAGTGATATAAAAAAATTATACTGTCAATGCACCAATGTGTAGTTGAGTCGCTCTGCTGGCGTGTTGAGGAGGCTTATTCTGGTTCTTTTTAATGAAAATTTCTTATGCTTAAAGACTTCTTGCTTAACTGCGGTTCCGGTTTTTTCGGATGACAGCTGTCATTCAGCGAATGATATTGTTTAAAAATATCGACATTTGCGTAGTTTTAATGAGAAAAAAAAACTCAATATTATGTAAGTATTAACTTATTATATCAGTAATGCTATTAAATTAATCGAATTAACGAAATTACGATGTTCGTAAAGTACCCATGCCAAAAGCCCGACATGTCAAATAAAAGTGATTTAATTTCTAAAAATTAAAATAAACTACTCGCGTAAAGTAAGTAATAATAAATTTCATGTGTGATGCACCCAATTTTTTAATAATACTGTAATAATTAAACCACAAACTCCTATAAAATGTATCGTCATTGACAATCGGAATCGCAGTTAAGCAAGTCTTTAAACCCTAGGAAAGGGATAACGAATTTTCCTTAAAAAGTACCTGAATAGACCTCCTGGTAAACAGATGTAAATATCTACATAATAATGTTTCTAATTTCTTTGCCACTTTGACATAAATTCCAAATTCGATTTAAGGCGAAGTACTCTCCGTCAAATGGGGATTATTTATTATTTCGAAAAAATGATAATATTTTTACGCAATAGGAAAAACGTTATGTTTTTAAACAGTTTTTTTTTTAAATTATGCACGTACTTAAAAAAATTATAATATAAAAATCTAAAGAGAAAAACATTTTTTTCTGACCGTTCTACGTATGTTTTAGAAAATATTTTGAAAGGTTGAATGTCCTTAAAAAATACTTCACTATTTTTTAAAAAAAGTATTTTTTTTAAGATTTTCATTTTTTTTTAATATTTGGTGAAAATACGTAGTCGAAAAAGGGTCATATTTCTGATTTAATTTTTTAAATAAGTAAAAATTAATTTTCTCCTGAAAAACATTATGTTAATCGTATTAGTTAATAATTTTCTCATTATTTCTAATTAAAAAATATTCCCTCTCCCCGTAAGTGTACGAGTATGTATATATTCTGTGTTTTCGCAATAGTGCGGGAAATTTGAAACACGAAAATTTCAGACTACTCGAAAGACTACCGGAAATGTATTTTGCAAATAATTAGTCCAACAATGTGAAAACATAATTGTTTTTCAAATGTATCGGTCTTTCAGGTTAAAACAATTCTGACCAAATAACGCATTTTCACAAATAAATGTATGTGATAATTTCGCTAAGTCTGAAATGAATTGGATATGGGAAGTAGATTTACTTTTGTCCAACGTTATAAAATGCCCTATAAAAATGATTTAGAGTGACGGAATTTGTTATATTCAAAGGTGTGTGCATGGATCTCGGAATATAATATTTAATTTTATAATTTAGGATCTGCATTTTTTGTTATCAATTGGATTATAAAAATGTTAACCAAAAACCGGCTGCAGAAAACGCGTACAAATTTAATTTAATTTAATCAATATGAACGACATATTGTTTTAATTATTTATAAATCAATCGTTGATTATATTATAGTTGAAATAACTAATGTGTACGTAATTTATATTCCAACATGTGCAAACGTTACCGTGGAAACTGGGTCACGAGTATAATTGATTGGCATTGTTGGATAATTAACCCTTTCCGCGGAAGCCATGTTAATTCCATGTCATAATTTACAGTTGGGGGAGGTGGGAAGGGGGCAGAGCGGTTAGGTACCTCGCGGACGTATTAATACGCTTACGCTTCTGCAGGGAGCTTAGCAACGAGGATAAAGATAACATTTTTTTAAGGGAGTTACATGAAATTAGAAGAACAGGGGGCCACATGATAAAAAGTTATACTACACCATAACAAATGAATAAAGCCAATTGTGACAAAAAAAAAAAGACAAATAAATGAAATTTGACAAAAAAATTAAAGGGTGTATGTACTACATAGGTACTCTAAAATTTACTCACATATATGGCACAATATGCATTTACGATTGTCTTCAATATTCTCTTTAAAGCGATAGAATACTAAATGAAAGTTTTGATTATTTCTAAAGTATGAAATTACACAGGCGTGAATTTCGCGAACCAATATTAATTACGCTGCCAGAAAAAAAACACGGACGGAATTACACGTGTAGAGAATTACTTTGATGTTTCGCTGTAAAACGAATTAATATATTCCCAATAATGTGAGAAATAAAATAATGTTTTGTATTTCTTGAGCATTAACTATGTAATAATTTCTAGACATTCTGTTTTGAAGAGTATTATGCACTATGTACATTTGTTACATAATTTTATTTATTTGCTACCGGTTTCGACACATCCGTGTCATTCTCTACCGTTCTTAAAACTAAATAAACAAGTGCAGAAATGATTAGACATTATTAGGTGAGGGTAGTGGGAGCAAATAAATAAAATTAAAAAACTAATGTGCATAGTGGATAAAACTCTTCAAAACAAAATAAAATAATTCCTATAACGATCGTAGGTCCAAATCAATACAGTTTTAAGAATATTGGTTGATGTCATTCTTTTACTAAGTGTAGTTAATAATATAAGTCAATTTTATTATAACAAATAAGAGATAATTGTGTTTAACAACATATCACTTTATTTATAAGCATGTAAAGAAAGCGAATGTTATTTGTTGGAGCATTTTATTAAATCGATATTGGCAACAAAATCCCTCCCGGGTATTTCAGTAGCAAAGTACGATATAATGCCCAAATTTGTTGATGTTAGCGTGTGTGTGTTTTTTTAAATAAAGAACCTAGTATTCTTACATTTAGCTAAAAAAAACTAGGTTAGAACAGAATCTTAGTGATACTCATAGCGTCATAGCGAACGAATCGCACCCATTTTTGAAGATGGGTTCCACATTTTTGAAGGATTAGAATACACACTCGTTCTATTCTATTGATCCGCTTTTAATTATATACTCTCCACGGGTCCGAGGTTACTCAAGGTTACTGAAATTATTCTTTTGAAAACGTGTACTTTAATTGATGCTGGCTTCGTCAAAATTTTCCACTACTCTTAAAACATTGTTATATTCTAGCAAATAATAAGGTATCATCTGCAAATCCTTGGAATTTTTTCCGCCAACCATTAACAACTTACCGAGTAAAGTTTGCATGGAAGAAGCAATAATATTCCTCCGCATATAACACCACTTCATATTTTGTTATCCTCACAGACTTCGTGTATCATTAGAATCAAACAATTAACTTATTTCGCCGTGCGTATTCCACGAACAGTCCTTGTCCGTAGTTTAATGAATACAATATGAAACCTTCCATACGTTACGCAGCCAATGTGAGCACTGGTGCAATAATTAATCTAAATAAATTTATTACCAGGAAAATATTTTCTGGTAATATTTATGATATCCACTGCGGCTGGGCCTGCATAATTAACTTTTGCGCGTGGTTACTGTAATTAAATAATGCAGGCACGTATTGGGTACTTATCGGCGTGTCTATGGAGGATAGTATGTACGACAGGAATTATGTACAATATGTGACATTGTGACATTGCTTGTCTTAACTTTAAAATGTTATCATCTAGTACAACAAATAATCAAATCGGTAAGATCCTTGGCCCGGAGTTAGTTTAATACGCGTTTTATTAAATGATCCAACTTAGATATTTTAATCTTTTCTCAATTGAAAAGCGTATTATGTTCTTTTTTTTATTTTTATATATCTGGAGCCAGTGAGACTATGGCATTCCCAATTGGGGAATGTTGTGAGGATGAAGGTATTGGGGAGGGGAAGGATAAGGGGAAGGGGAAGAGGGAGGTGGGGAAATACCTGGCTATTCAGAGCTGGTCACCAAACACGGCTAATAGCCATTTCAAGCAACGTTTCAATTCTGAATGGTGGTCTTTCACCAGGGCGATACTGAGAGTATCTTCCACTCTGGAACGTGTGCAAATATACTATATATTATTTTTAAATTAATTAATTGTGAAACAACACAAATTAATTAAACAAAATTTACTTGCGCATGCCGGGATTAGAACCCGCCACCTCGGATTCGGAGTTCTCAAAATTAATTCAATACGTTACCGATTGTTTACCATACATCCTTTTCCTCTTTCCATTTTATTTCTTCCCTTTTCCATATCACAACTCTATCATTTAAAGGTTATCATAAACCTACTACGTGAAATAAGCAAAAACTTTTTTAATCATTAAAAAAATTGGACGGATGTTTTCAAACTTTTAATAAAATCAATTTATGGACAGAGTTTACATCGCGTAAGGGTTTGCTTTCCACTTATAAACAAATCAATACCTCTATAAAATGTTTACCAAACTTTAAATAACTACGAAAATAACTTAATATTGAAGTTTTTGCTAAGTAAATAAAAAGTTTTAAAAATATACTAAAACCCAGGAATAGTCGATATTATCTTAAAAAAAAACTGTTTTTGATAAAACACAGTAGTAGTCAGATTTCGATATTTGTTTCACCAATTCGGCCTCAATTATACATCCAAACAATATATTTTTTTTTTAATTTAGAATAATTTAATTTATAAAAACAAATATCTTAAATTTAGCCAGCCCTCATTTTACGTTATTTATTTATGTATTTATTGAACGTCTCATTATGAGACCTTTTATTACGTCCAGGTCACAAATTTTATTTTTCGTATCATTAAAGTGTTTTTTGGAGCCCCAAATTTAATATAATATTGAAACGCTTTTCTCATTATCTTGGGATTTTAATTTCTTGAAAGATCTTATGTGCCCAGGGACGCTTTAGAAGATGTCTCGTGTTCTATCGTTAATACTAATAATGTATTTTATAAAGTGGATTTTAATTAATCGTGAGTATTAATCTATATACATTATACGTTAGGTAGAACACGGGAAATGGGAGACACGTTATTCAAGTTGTTTGATAATTGTAACTTTTTTGTTGACATTAACAAAACCTCTTCCTGAAAAGTCTTCTAAGAATAATGTTTTTGAAAGGAAGTTAATTATTTTGACATAAATAATGATGTTTATTTATATATCGTGTCATATAATTACATTTTAGTAACTTGAGAGGGGTAGCAGGAGCACTATCCTAAATAAAAACCATACAATTTATTTTAAAAGCATCACAATAAAACAATAATTCACCGTGGTATTATACTTTATTAACTTACCTTTTTATTAAATTAAAAAACCTTTGCAGTTACAAAAAAAAAAATTAGTATATAAAATTAAAAGTAAACATAAATTCTATATATACCACAGATTTAGTTTTAGTTGAATACCATTTTTTATTCATATATTCCTGAGGATGACAGCATTGCTGTCGAAACATGTAGAAATATTTATAAATTTTAATAAAAGTGTTGTTTACAAAGTATATTTTTTAATTATTATTTATTTCTTTGATTATACGCCCATCTGGGCTTTCATATGGATTTTTAGAACAGAATATAATGAGCTATTGAAAATTAAATTACCAGTGGCGTACAGTCTATAAAGGCTTAAAAGTTATGACTACTCTAAGAAAATCGAACCATAAAAAATGTATATATGTATACGAAATATTTTTTTTTATAAATTAGCGAATTATTTTTTTAAATTTTGATATAATTATTCTTTTTAGTAAGACAGTAGACTTGAAAACTATTCACAGCTCGTATTTGGTAATAGATCAATGCACGCCACTGTTAAGTATATAGAGATTTTAAACCATAAAGTAATATTAAACAATAATTTTTGAATGTTTAACTGTAAAATAAATTAGAACGTAAAACAATATTACGAAACGAATCATGAACGCTACATTATCCACGCAACAATAATTTATTGTAGGATTCATCAAAGTGCAGGTATATTGCCGTGGTAAGTAAAAACGCAGTAAGTACCATGGGAGTCATTCTCCAGAATGAAGGGACGAGTTTTATTTAACCTTTTAGCATATTTAAAAATGGCCTAATGTACTGATTTTTTGCAAAACACTCGTAGACACTTATTCTATATTATCATTGCAATGACTTTTGTAAAAAATAACAATATAAAAATTGGATTTTTCTGTTTCTACTGTGTTTTTACATACCAATTGTGAATGTTTATTAAGTACTTTTGGTAATTAAAAACGCAGTATCTATATACTTATATCTAATATTTTACTAAGTTTATAAATTTAACAAGATATTTGCTTTATTATTTGTTATTGTTGTTAACAGGTAAATTTCCATAATACGTTTTTTTCTTAATTTTAAAGCAAAGACTCTTGACGTGATCCGAATCAAGTACATAATTCTCTTGATTTCGTGAAATATGCACTGCATTCCACGGGATCCTCGACTTATTCTTCTTTCCACTTTAGGGTCGTATATTCCCCTGACGCCTTCCTCCTCCCATTTGCTCTGAATGACCTATTTATTTATACTCAAAACATAATTCGTAAAGTAGGATACACTTGCATTTCAGCATTATAACTATACTTGACACATGTGGTTCTGGACACCTGTCTGCACAAAACTGTAACTAAAAGGCGCTAGTTCCAAATACGCTCAATATCTTCTGAGGATGCCTTATAGGGGTCCCATTATTCTGGTCTCTCGTACCCAGTACCAAAGTGCGAGCACTGGATGAGGTTATTCTCTGCCTGATCCTGATCCTGGCGGGCCCAAGCAGGGCCGGCTACTCGTGACTAGGTAGATCCCAGGATTCCTCACGCAGAGTCCAGAAGCTTGGCGAGGCAGCAGATGTGGAGGGTTTCAGGGAAGGCGAAGGCAATAGAAGTAAAGAGATGTGTTCGGCTCTTAATAGACAACTGACTCTCTGTACCAGTTGTTCTCTGTTTACTTAAAAAATATTCTATCTGTTCCACGTTTAGGGGTAATTATTCTTAAGGGGGGCAATCATTTTCACGAAAGAAGGGCCTGTAAAAGATGACCAATAAAACTATAATGTAGATATATCGATCAAAACAAATTGTAAATCTCACATATGACATAAAGAAAAGAAAAATAAAACCATGATACTTGATTTAGTTTATGCGAATCTTGGATTTGTACAGTAATAAGATCCTCTATCAAGGATGTATTATCTTATGAATATGTAGGAAGCCATAAAAATGGAAAATAAATTACTCGATTAAATTAATGCGAACCTCTCATTTGAATAGTCATATGAATTTAACAAAGATGTGTCATCTTAGTAATGCACAGAAACTTATAAAAATATGAAAAACTGGACTATAAAACAAATGTATCGATTAAACTAATGCGAATTTCGCATATGCACAGTGATAAGACTCCTTATCAAGCTGAGTAATCTTTTCATCGTGGTGACAATTTTAAAATGTGGAATGAATACACGTCTGTTACAATAACCCTCATCCTGGTGAAGGGAGGCTTCTTTAATTCACTTCATTTGAATCGGTCGACGGTGGGTAGTAATTTTCTCGTTACTTGCAAAATATTTCTTACGTAATTATTACGACAAGATGAAGTCATGATGTAAGACACTGAACAGACTGGCACTATCATACCTGACTGATCTCCACGCGGAAGGGACAATATTACTGGGAGGCAACTGTAGACAAGTCTGAAGCATCAAACAAACTGGTTGAATACTCTCTTATGGATGCTGCAAAATTTGGGAGCAGAGCTTAATGTGCATATTCTTGGAATAACCATCCTAACTGATAAACTAAAAAAAATATACTTTTTAAAGGGTCTACAAAATGTAATAAAAAGTAAAATCAGCTCTCGAGTAAATGGCGCTATAGAAAAGTTAACCGTTTATTCTAATTATTAAACGCTTTCTAATAATATCTTTCTGTAACTTTCCTGTGAAACAAATATCAATCATGTTCAATCAATGCAAAATTCTTTCTTTAAATTATTAGCTCATAAAAGTTTATACGAACGAAGGCATAATATTCCATACTTTTATGAGTCTCAAAATTCTTTCAATAAGAGCAATTCTGTGGTCCAAAATTATATTTCACCACATCAGTAACCCTATATATTATGCAAATAGACTTACAACACTCGTCTCAAATTTAATAAAGGATTAATAGTTACTAAGCATAAAACAAATATTGACATAGAACGTTAAATTACATGATTCCGGTCTGTTTAAAACCTGCTGAAATAAAAAAATTGTATTAAAATAAAACAGTTAATAAATATATTGAAGACTTGGCTGGCTAAAAGAAACTCCTTGTATTAGATAATTGGGAATTTTTTTTTGTACGATATTGTTGTTATTTACGTTTTTATATTTTTTATAGATATAAGTGGAAATATTTTTGAGTACAATTATTGTGAAATATTAATGTTTTAAAGATTTTTGTTTGTTACATAATATTTTTTTTTTATACAGACATGTATATGTAGGTACCTTAAATGCAAATTCATTATAAGGTTCTGGTAAGTAAGTAGTTTATCGGGACTTTTTTGTCTTATATTTAAAAATAAATCTCAATGTTGATAAAAAAAAGAAGATATTTGTGTTATAAACTAATCCGCAATCATTACTTTTAATTAATCGTGTCCACCTTTTCTTTAAATGAATATATAAAATGAACGTTTTAAAAATTGATTAACGATTTAAACACCCCCAAGGTTCTGTCCCTAAGGCTGTTGTTTCTAAACCCTTACACGAGTGCCTAACTCATTCAAAACAAGTGCCCTGGAAGCTTTGGACACTCAATTATATATTATTTCCCCACACGGTATTCATACATAATTTAGTTTAATCATCCCTTTTCAGATCGGGGAAGGTCAAAGCGTCAGAGAGTAAAGTTGTAGAGGGGGAAATATCTCTGCGAATCCCGAATAGAACGTCCATACAAACAAGTGTGTTTGACACACTCATCAATCAAATAACATTATACTGGCATTGATTTTGCTGGGATATTCTAATTATGTGGAACAAATTAGATTATTTAATGATTTTGGTATTTTAGTTCCAATACGGACAAATACATTTGGCGTGGTATAAAGTCTACATGCCAAATTTATAATAAACTAAAATATACGGATAATATTTAACTTTATTACCCGGGTTAGCTCAAGAACTAAGTAATTTTATGAACAACAGAAAAAGACGGATTGTAAAACTGGTTTTTTTCATATTTTACGATCGTTTAACAGCTCCCTAGTACAGGATAGAAATGCGAAATTAAAAAATTTAATTTACCCACGTAAAATGATTGGCAGAAAAACCTGGCAAGAAATTCATGGCACCAGAGCTATAATATTCTAAAGTTTTGCAATTTCAAAAAAAAAACATTTTTATTCATACATTTCTTATTACCAATTATTTTATGTGAATAACCCATAAAAATCCGAACTGTTCTGTGCCAATTGAGGGGAACAAGTTAAGATTTGTGAAGGTGGACAAGAAACTAAACATGACTGAAGTATTTTGTTTGTAAGTTTTATTTATTATGTACTTTTGCTATTTTTGATTTATTAAATTCGCTACCGGTTTCGACACAACCGTGCCATTGACGAGCGTTCTTAAAACTAACTTAAATTAAACAAGTACAGAAACAAGAGGAGTGGTGATTTGGAGGGGGGGTGGGCGGTGGGAGAAGTCAAAGTTAATAGGGAACATGGTTAGTAAATGTGATTTACAGGGAGCTATTATCTTGTTCACTAAATTAATTTTAGATTTTTTTTTTTGGTAAAATTAATTTAGTAAACAAGATAATAGCTCCCTGTAAATCACCTTTACTAACCATGTTTCCCATTAACTTTGACTCCTCCCACCGCCCACACCCCCCCCCCTCCAAATCACCACTCCCTCTACCCTCACCTAATGGTGACTAATTTTGTTTCTGTACTTGTCTAATTTAAGTTAGTTTTAAGAACGCTCGTCAATGGCACGGTTGTGTCGAAACCGGTAGCGAATTTAATAAATCAAAAATAGCAAAAGCACTTAATAAATAAAACTTACAAACAAAATGTCTAGAAATTGCTATATAGTGAATGCCGAAAAAATACAAGAAATGACTGAAGTAATTTCAACGAACGTTTCGCTTCTAAATTACTACAATGATCACTGAAACATTCAAATAATGCATCATTCAATTCAATTGAAAACCTTTAATTAATAAACATTGACCAATGAATTACATGCTTTTTATTGCAGGTACTAAAATATGTTAAACTTTGCAAAAATGTTGGTATAATGATACAGTGTAACAAATTTTGTTGATAGTGTCATATTCTTTACAATGTATACAAAGTTAACGGGAAGCATTAAGGCATGTACGCGTCAGGCTCACGCCGTATGTAAGACGTAAGATCCCCTTTTCGGAAACCCATATCTTATCTTAAAAACGTAGGCGAAAAATACTAGCTTCATAGTAATATATGAAGGAACCCTCTCTCCCGGGAGCTGTTGGGGAAATATTTATCACCCTTTGAAAATAACCCTAGAACCTGAGACACATTTTTTCTCGTATGACAAAATATGGACTTGTTGGGCATAGAACGTGCTTAATTTTAATTTCCTGCTGTAATATAGTAAATCATGGCTATTCTAGTGGGGGAACGCGAGAAAATTACTAATATATGGGTTGTTTTGAAGTGTTTTATGTATTTCCTATACAATAATACTTATTTGCATCAAGTAGTGTATTTTAACCGCTGCTGGAAAAAGGCTTCACTTCTAATTCGTTTCATTTCTATGCCACTTGTTTTGATTATCTCGTCAATCCGTTGTGTTAGAGCTTATCCTCATCAAACCATTTTTTAAACGTTACTAAATGACGATATTTATCGATCTGTTATCCATTAAGTTCATTGGTTATCCTCAATCGGTTGACCATAATATCTTTCGTTTTCCGTAATTTTTTTTGGTTTTCCATGGATTTTTCATTACGATGTCCAAAAGTTATCTATAATGATTTCGGTTATCCATAATATTCCATATAAAAGATGATATTTTAAAGTCTCTCAACTTTACCTAATTGATTTCGATTATTAGAAGATTAATAACATTTTATCTTGGTCAATTCATATGGTAAAACTCTTCAGAGATGGGTAAGAAAACAAATAAAGTTGTGTTTTTATTACATGTGTATACCAACATATTAATTGATACTGTTAGTCTTGTTTTAAAGTTTGGTTATTTCAAATTTATCTCTCGAGACTTCTAATACTTAATAATTTTTCCAATAATATTACCACAGTCGATTTTAATTTAGAAATAACAGGTTGAAAAGTGTATTTACTATCATTACAGAACGATGTGTACCTAATTCATTACTAAATACATTTTAAACGCCTCCTTTAAAACATCACGTTTATATTCTTGTTTTACCGGGAGATTTCCAACACGTCTGTGTGCGTAATAGAGTGAGATAATTATTTGTTAAAATAAGCATTCAAATTTAATTAACTTGCGTCTCAAATTCTCAACCCTGAAACCTATTAAAGCCTACAATTCTAACGCAAACATAATGTCAACCCTTAGCGAAAGCCTTGGTTTAGATTAACAAACTCCTCGGTAGTTTCTGCTCTCCCGTGACAAATCCCTTGCTTCAATTAATTCCTCAAAGCTGATTATTTATTTGTTTGTGGGAATTAATTGAATAATTTCATAATTTAATCATATTTTACCTAACGCAATTTTGGAATTACGTGAAAATTTTACGATTAAGTTTTATGTTAAATTTGATTTGCTCGATAGAATCTTTACATTTTAAATGTACCTAAGCATTCTGGTATTCAAGTTTGGACAGAAATCTCTCTCGAATGTTCAAAATGTTGTCTATTTTGCCGATCGCATCAATTCAAGCCGCCAATTTTCCTTAAATCTTCTCCTATCTACAAGAGAAGCAATACTGGGCAATTTAATAAATTTTAAATAATTATTTTTTTTATCGCTACCAGTGAACTGTTAAGAGGTACGGCTGCTGTGCTTGTTTCATACATAACTTAATTTAGGATTTGTGACCAAAATACCCATCCAAACTGAATAACATATATTGTTAATTAAAGGTTTAATAAATATCTAGTACTGATGAGAAGTATTTTATTTATTTTTGTTTAAATTATGAAGAGGCAATGAAATTTTTTTTTCATAATTTTTGATTTAATTTAGAAAATTATTTGCAGGTTTATCGTATTTTTTTTTAAATTATCATGTTTTCTATGTAAATATAATTACTTAAAAACAAAACATTTAAAAAAAATTATTATTTATTTATTTATTAGATATTTTAATTTATGTAATGTAAAATTATGTTTCAACGTAAATTGGTCGTTTTTAATTTAATTTAAACTCCACCATAATGCTTATTTTAATAAATTTTTAGATTTTTTATTTTACATTCATTAGATATTTACTAAACCTTTAATTAGAAAATATATATCATTCAGTTTAGACGGGTATTTTAGCCTCAAATACAAAATTCAGTTATGTATGAAACAGGCAGCGCAGCCGTTCCTCTTAACTCAATATAATCAAACGATCAAGCATTTGGAATTAATAATTTATCAATCAAACATGGCACCTGACCAAACCACCGCTGATCAGGAACTAAATTACGAGTTATAAGGATTCTTTAGAAACCCACGAAAACAAATTTATTTGGTCCAACCTTTACCACCCTGAAATACAAAGACAAAGTTGAATATAAATAGAACAGAATACACAAAAGCCGACCTATTAAGGTGAGTTTCAAACAAAAGGATGGTTTTCATTCCCCATCTGCTCTAAACCGAAATGTTTCACAATTGTTTCCCGAACAAATGTGACGTCTTTTCATATGAAGCGTCAAACTGGCCTTTGTCAAGAGAAACGAAAATATTGTGAGCGCTTTTTGAGTTAACTGCGGACATTGTGTGAGATTTTATGGTTATAAACTTGGCCCGTTACGATCGGATTGCGTTCCTACCGAAAATTGTTTAATCACGAATGGTATTATCCTGTAGCAGGTATTTTTCATATAAAATTCTATATAATTTTAGTAGTTACTAACAGTAACGAAATTCGCAACAAGATTTAAAAAAAAACTCTATTTAAATATGGAAAAAAACTTAACTTAGTTTTATTATCGACGGTAGTATTCGAAACTATATCAATCGAACTCATGAACTTATCAGTGTAAAAATGATATATTTTAACATAATTATACTCAACTTTTCAGATTTGCGTTTAACTGTAAGGTACGGTGGGGTACCATGCAAAGCACATGTATCACAATGAGTTTAAAAATAAAAACAAAGTATGTGATATCAAAAAAAAAAATTGACAATACGTTAGCATTAGCAATATCATAACTCCCGAATCGAAACACGAAACCGAAAAGTCACGCAAAACAAAAATATAACAGTATCAGCTGGGATTCGAACCCAAAACCCCGTGGTCTATCCGGGATCTGCACTCCATGCCGACTGAGCTACCCCAATTCAAACCGTAATTTTTATCGGTATCATACTTCGACTGTCAATATCATCCGCAATATATTTTTTGGCTGCTGCCTTTTTATAACTACAAGATTTTGCCCGAATTTATTTGTATTCGTTGGATAGTGTCTCGGATATACCTATCCTATTTTTATTTATATGGAACATTTAAACTGCTACCGTTATACAGCTGTTACTTTAACCGGCGGCTTCCGTTATCTTTTTTCTATTCTGTGACTTTTCGATTTCGTGTTTCGATTTAGGAGGTGTTAATATTATTTTCAATGATTAAATATATATTACAATGGGGTTTATAAGATTAAATAAGTTATTAAAAAAAATAAAAATATATATGACATCTTATTTTCGGAGATTATTGCATTTGTTATTAATTTGATTTATGTTCATCTTTTAATGTTTTATTTTATTTTATTTTGTTATAATGCCAGATACGTAATAATGACCATGATCGATTATTAAAGTTCTCTCAATCGACCGTTTGGGTATCCCTGACGTGGATACTCATTTGAATATCAGTAACATGAAATAGCATTTTCTCTAATGGATATGACCCAGCCTCACCGGCCAAAAGGCGTCAACCCCGACGGAAAAGGGTTTTCTTATAGAACCTCTGTTGACATAAGTTGTTGTCGTAATGATAAATGTATATTTACCATAAGAAATACCCTTCGAAAAATTATTAGGCTAATATTATTATGGGTAAACATATTTTTCATGATTTTTTTTTTAAATCTTGCAGATAACAGTCAAATATCCCCCTTTCCGTTTGATATCAATCATTTGGTTTCATCAGATGAAACATGCTGCAAGAAACACTTCTGTTATATGCGTAGTCTAAAAACGTAGTGGAGAAAGGAGCGTT
The DNA here is from genome assembly GCA_022606495.2 of Halesus radiatus. NCBI lineage: Eukaryota > Metazoa > Arthropoda > Insecta > Trichoptera > Limnephilidae > Halesus > Halesus radiatus. The sequence continues at coordinate 17,078 of JAHDVE020001023.1, read as the reverse complement.
ATCTCAAAACGTAGAAAGACACCGCACTAGGTGGCTTCAAAGCATACACATAGCTGGTACATATGCAATTCCGTACATTTCCAAGCTGTAACCAGCGGAGTGAAGATTACCCTGACGATATCCAACCCCTGATAGGAGAAGACACTAGAAGAAGAAGGAACACAAGGTATAGACGTAAAAATGTATCATTCATTACAATTTCATCCGGAGTAGGTGATAACTCAAGTTACGTCTGTATTTCCGTGGGCGTTTGTTGTTCGTAGAACGGCACAAAAGCTCTTTAAAATAGAACTTTTTACGTAATCGAGATAAAAAAAATTACGTACAGGCATTTGCCGAGAATTTAAATGAAATGCGCAAACATGAGGTGAACCTTTAAACCAAAAAACCAATCGGTTAGGCATAAATCTAACCCCGAAAACGTGGTATAAATATAAACGAACCTATAAATCTTTTCTGCATCTTGAACAATGGGAGAGTAACAATGAATAATTGATTGAATATTTTTTTACGTAATTTAATTACATTACATTAGTTAGGCGCATGGCGTTTAAATAAATCTGTAATTTTAAAATGTTTTTTTTTTCACTACAATTACTCGTACAGGCCAATAAATATTTTTAAAACTGTAATTTTTTGGAAATATGGTTGCATATCTGTTTATTGTTCCTGCATATTTCTTGATTTCAATGTGTTTAAGTGTCGGTAAGTACCGTTCATATGCTCTGTTCCAAGAGGTGGACTGACTGCGTAGAAGAGGATGGAGCAGAATGGAAAAGCGTGCGGACTAGAAGAAAATTGCGAGGTACAAGAGCCGATAAAGTACATATCTGACGAAAGCCGAATCCCTGGGTTTTAGCACCTTTATGACATTTCAGATCAAAAGAATCATTTAACTCTTATGAGATAAATTAATGACACAAATTATAATTATAATGTTGATATTTCTAAAAGTATTGATGTTTTTATAATATTGATACTTTTATAATATTAGTACTTTTATAATTTTGATATTTTTTATGATATTGACATTTTTATAATATTATTTAAATCGGTGTTATAAAATTGGACTCTAGTATCTCAATAACAAAACTGTAATGCTTTTACCATTATTTTTTCTCTTTAATTTTTTTTTTCAACTTATGTACAGCACAAGATGAATGCGCCTAAATATAATAATTTTGCCCTACATTTGTATGATGATTGTAATTTATTGTTGTATTATAATATATTGTTGAAATGAACTCCTGCTGACAAGCTACTTGCAGTGGCTTAGCGGGTATAAGTTCCCACTTTATATAATTAATATTATACAATAAAAAAAATTTTAAAAAAATAAATAAATAAAAAATAAAAAAATTAGATAAAAAAAAAAAATAAAACTAAAAAAAAAACAACATTTAGACGGGTTGGTCCAAATAACCTTATGATTTGCTTCTCACCTAACTGATGCCATATGCCACTGAATATTCGTAAAAAAATTCTGAAATATTGCTGTCATTCACAAAGCTAAAATACTATTTTTGACTATAATTATATTATGCAAGTAAATGTAAGTATTATAATCAAACAGTACAATTTTTTTCAAATTATTACTAACTAACTAACTAACTAACCATCACGCCGTTTCCCCCGCAGGGGTAGGCAGAGAGGACGGACCGCCAAACAACTCGATCTTGGCATACACTTCTTGCTTCATTCACATTCATACAACGCCTCATACATTCTCTTCTGTTGTTCCGACTTCTGACATGGCCCGACTCGAGTATTTGATTCACTTGATCGTGCCATGTCTTCCTCGGGCGTCCCCGGCCTCTTCTTCCATTCACATTCGCGTCATATATTCTCCTTACACTCTTTTCTTCGTTCATTCGCTCTACATGCCCAAACCATCTAAGCGTCCCTTTATTAATCTTGCTCACTACGCTTGCATCAGCCTTGCATTCTTTACGAATCTAAAATTATAACTTGGTATTACCAAAAATACTACGAAAAATTATTAAAAATATATTTGTTTATGGCAACATGTGTACATATTATCAATATCTTCGTTAATTTTTTAAATTGCTTTTATAATAAGGAACTCCAGCGAAAAATATAATAACAATATATATTCATATGGATCAACAAACGACGATTCTGAATATATATGTTTCATTATATATTCAGAATTATACGTAGAATTTATAAATCGTTATTTATAAGTGATTAAAAATCAGCTTATCAAAATACCGTGTTATGTTGGTACCATTGCATTTGGAACATCTGACGTCATGTGAGCATTCTACTTTTGGATAAGTATAAAAAATATATTTTTCGTTTTTGTTTTGTATTTTAAATATGTATTTTTTTTTAGTTTTGGTAAAATTTTTACTTAATTTTATGACTTTAAGCTCTATAATTCTTGTTCAATATAATCATCATCATAATCATTATTCATGAAATAAATTAGAGTATTCATGAGCAAAATTATCAATACGGATAATATGATAATGTTAATGGTCAATACTATTATTATTATTTGATTCAAAGTTACATAATTTTATTACTTATGTTTAGTTATGATTTACCATGAATACAATATATACTTATATTTACTTATATACAATTATGTACCGTAAAACTCATCCTTGTTTTGACATTTGATATTTTCACTTAAAAACTGATCAAAACCGACCGGCTATAGATTTGGACCGTTTTGGCGGCCGTTGAAAAATTGAAACTTTGAAAATTATTTTAACCATGAAAACTAACTTTATAAAAAAAGAAGAAATATACTGGTATTTAAGTTAAAACATCATAAAAAAATTGGACTGGAGTTCCTTATCTTAAATCTTTGGAACATTGTAAATACCATTTTCTTTTAGCTTGAAATAAAGTGATTGGCAATCCATTGTCTGATCACCATTGAAGAACGAATCTATTCAAAGAAACAAATCTTTGTTCCAAAATGTAAAATTTTCGGAAATTTATAACAAATAAGTTCTATTATGAAAGACAATGAATTTTCTCAGCTCACGCCAACACAATTTTTCTCTTCAAGTTTATTTCCAGATAACAGGTAGAACCATTGAAAAATAATACAAAGGATGGCAGTATAACTAAAAAAAATGTTGTTCTACAGTAACTAGAAAACGTTATTTTTGTAAATTTTATTGCTTTAAAGTATATTTTTTTAAATTTCGAACTAATTTTCGAGTCAGTAGGTCTATGGGAACCAACTTGAATACGTGGTGAGGCTGAAGGAAGCGGGGGAGGTGAAAAAGATAGGTGAATAGAAAATTGCGAAGGACCTGACTATTTAGATCTGGTTACTAAACACGGCTGAAACCTTTTCAAGCAACGCAGCGTTCCGTTTCTAACAGCCGTTCTCCCCAACTTTTCGAATTATCAATCTGAGCCGCCGATCAGCCAAGTGTTTTGTTAAGTATTCGCTCTATTTTACTGACATCAAACATTTTTTTATCTTTGAACTTCCTAAATTGTCTATGAAGGACTCGCCCACTTCTATGGAAAATATAATTGTATCTGCCCACGTTCATGGTCAATAAAATGACATCAAAGTAAAAAATTTCAATGTTAAATTAACATAGACGAGTTAATTTTCTATTTATTATGAATACATATTATTTGTCTTAAATATTGTAAGACAAACACCAACATTTTATATTTAATAACTTATATGTTAAAAATAAAGTGCTTTCTTGACTTTTGCTAATGCCGCGAAGTCGAAAGTAGACATTTTTGACGTTTGTCTTTCGTGCGTTCTTTCAGCCTTAATATGATATCAACATGGACAACAAGCAAAAACGTGGAAAGAATTTCACCCAAAACGAAAAAATGAAGATTGTGGATTTAATCACATCTTCCATTTTCATTTAAAATTTCGATGTAATCGACATCTACATCCTGTCGCCGCCTGTTTAGCCCGATATTACCGTCCATTACTTCCGCCCTTTCCACTATTTGAATTATATCAATAATATCTTCATAGTCGCTGTCTTCATATTCGCTGTCCATACTCGCTATTGGTATTATATTAAAAAAATATCTTCATCTTCGCTGTCTACGAGTATATTCAAAATTGTCAATACACAATAGGTACAAAAAATAGTTCGCGAAACGAATGACGTTTGACCATCTATATCTATGACATTGTCTTTTACTGAGGAGAACTTTAATCCACAAAAATCGATACCTTAAGATGATCGTAAATTTGACTGAGAATTTCGTTGCGAAAGGCGAATTTGTGCTTTTGAACAGTGCTCAGGCAAAATTTCGGCTCTGCAGTTGCTCAGTAAGATTGGGAAGAACGGCCGTAAATGATGGTATTTTACCAGGACGAAACTGAGCCGATTTTCCGTCCTGGAACGTGTCGCAAATATAATTTGTTATTTCAACTAAATGTTAATTATTTACCCAGTAGTAGCCGAAACAGTTTGTATGATATTTATAATGAACGATCCAAAATCTTTTTTATTAATTGATAAACTAGTTTTTTTTTTATTAATTGATAAACTAAAGTTTTTTTTTAATTTTTAAGACAAGATTTTTGTGCATAGCAATCAGAAGGGTGCAGGTTCGAGTCCCGTTGGCGACATTTATCTTTTCTCGGAAGGTTTTTTCAATTTGGATGAGTGTTTCAGGCTAATAATTATTGTTTATAAAAATGATCCAAAATCTTTTCAAAGTTTTTTATTAAAAAATAAAATATATATTCGGACCGAATTTCTCAAACCCATTAAATTTCTTTTGCACAGCTAATACTAGCACTATTTCATTCAATTGAAAGTTTACAAAGGAAGGCTTGTCTAGTAAATTGTATATCGTTTTTCAATACCAATTCATTCTTAATGCTCGCAATATTTTCAGAATTAATAAAAGGGGACAAGAAACGAGGCACGGGAAACAAAGAAAAAAGAGCTTGTGAACAATATTTATTCAGTAAATAATAATTATGGAATATTAGTCTTAGTTCATACGGAGCCATTATCAATAATATTTCGCTACTGTCGTGTACTACGTTACTGGAAACCGATGAGTAATGGAATTGTCATATTTATTGATATTTATGAATAAATTGATTATAGAAGTGAATATTTATGTTCAGTTTTAAATGTATCCATTTTTTTAGATGAACCGAACAACAGCTGTATGATTAATTGTTCGTTGGAAAACAATATTTGTTGGAAAGTAGTTTTCTGAACTTTTTAATGAAGTTAATTATTTACAGAACGATGTCTTGACATTGACGAATGTTGCTCATCTTTCGTTATTACGTGGCATGCGATAAAAGTGAAAAAATGATTACCATCCCCTAATTGTATTGCAATTAACTAGTGCCAAACAAAACAAAGATGATATTTTTTTGATAGACTTGAAATGATCTATCGGAAGAAAAGTCACATAACGTTCAAAGAATACGGAAAAAACTGTTTTAACAACGGTACTAAAATCCTAGAAAGATCCTAACTAGCCACCTGTTAGACAAACGCCCATGCTACTGTTTCCTTGCACTTAATGCCCAATGATATGGTATTCGCTTCCACACCGTTCGGTCACCTAATTTAAAGTCTTTCAGTAATACTTCGTATTGCATTCGTATTAATAAGAAACTTATTTTGTGGTCGGATATCATCTATCCATGCTACATGTCCTGACCAATAGAGCAACCCAGTTCTATATAGCAAGAGTGGTGTATGAAAGATGGATGGGAGACAGGCCGACTTGTGCGCAGATGCGATTTTGCTGATGGCGATTAGATCTATGTGAGTGGGTTTGAGGGATCCGATAATTTTTTGAATAAAATGCGTTTTCCGTAGTTTACAAGTAATGTTTCATTTAATTGATATACTACAAAAAAAGAAGTGTTTTTTTAATATAAAAAAATTAAAATTAAAAAAACACTTTTTTGGTGAATAAAACATTTTTTTAAACCAAACTCAACGAAGTGATTTTACGTGGAGTTCCGGTAAAGCCATCTTGCGTATTTTATATCCTCCAGTATCACTAATTCAGTACCAATCCGTGAGTTTTCCCAATGGAAGTCATCAGTGTAGTAAGTACGGCAATCTTATTAGTCAGTCAACGTGTTTTGTGATGATCCCTAGAGAAATAATATTACGTAGTCGTATTAGCATCGCTTTCGAAACATGTTGATATGTATACATTACTAAAGTGGTGATAACAAAGTAATTTTTAATCCATTTTTTTAATGATGATGTCACGAATACCAATATTTTGAAGAAATATAATAAATAATTATGTCATCCATTCCATACAGGTTGGTTTGCAAATTTCAAAGTGCCAGTAATCACTATATGAGAATAATCAATATGAAAAACAAACAGATTTTCTTGTTAACAGTATACTCGTGTGTAATGTGATTATTATTAAAACGGGAGGGATATTTTAATATAATCAAGTGGAAGTTACCCCCATACAATTCACATTAATTTAACATACTTAAATCGTAGAAAAACATATTCACTCTAGAAAGAATGTATAAAATGTGTATTACGTGCTCCCAGCACAGTCTTCATTAATTTACTTTATTTTTATTATCACTCGAAAGTTAGTAACAGCGTAGCGGAGATCAGTTTTTAAACATATTAATCAACCTTTTTCTCCCCCGATGGAGTGGTGGGTGGATGCCAGAGGGTAGCGAGTAGAGGGTAGAGGGTAGAAACCATATTTAATTAAATCCATGGCAAAGGCACCTTCAAGGGACGAAAAAATTAAAACGTAGCCTGTGATGAAAATATTTAGATAACAGACAGCGGTGTGCCATTAAATTTTGATTTAACAAAAACTTTTCGTGTTTTTCTTTATGTATTTTAAACTGGAGCTTAAAATTTGGCAATTTTTTATACCTAAAGCTCAGAATCCATAAAATCACAGAAATCGTAAAAAATCATTGTATTTATCTATTGGATTTACTTTAGTGGTTTAAATCGCTGTAATTTAAAGCACCGGCGCTATTTCATTATTTATTTTGTCTATGTGGCAAGAAAATGTACACTATGTTCTTTCTTAATATAAATGTAATCGTTCCTGTTAATCGTAAAAAAATAAATTAGTATTGTTTATTTACTCCAAGTGGTGGACTTTGTGGTACATAATATATATTTACCATAATTACCTACATCAAAAAAGAAAGAAGAAACAAAATTCAACAAAATGACAAAAATATGACTAAATTACAAATTTTGCTCTTACCATAAATTAAATTGATCGTCAGCAACATAATTTAATGTGTTTTTATCAAAATTCAGCAAAAAGTGAGAATTTTCTAAAGAAGTTAAATGCTTGGTCATTATTGTAATAACTTTGTATGAAGGTACAGCGCGCCATATGCCACTGCAGAACAGGGGGGCTGTCAGGGGGTGGGCGGGGACAGAAGAGGTGCGGGGTGGACAGGTTGGTGTTACTTTATCATTTGTATACTTGACAACGGAATTATGCCATGAAATGTGTGATGCTGGAGCGATTATTCACCAGACAAGGGAACAGATCGGTCTACTTTACCGTGGAGGGAAATCTTTTTTATGCGAATGCCGTACAAACTGTTAAAACACTTTTGTCATGAAAATAAAGTTTCGCGTTTATTCATTCAATAAGAAGGCACTAACATGAAAAAAAAGAATAGTTGAATTGTTACGGTAATCATTCACCGTGGACCGAAGTGAGCAATTACAGATTCCATGTTTCCATGGATTGAAGTAAGAAATTTTGACATGCACGCGGGCACATAAAAATTTCAATCGCTTTAATCTATTTCGAAATTTTTCGACATATTTCGACCCGCTAGAAATATGCTATTTAGGTATTTTTGTAATTGTTTTGTTCAAAGGAGGAAGAATCTACAGATTTATGAACTAATTTGCGCGAGTGCATAGAAACACAAAAAAAGAACTGCTAATGAACGAACTGTTATTTTAAGGTAACCATGATACTTACAGTTACGATGTCCTTCAGCTGCACAGATAATGTTACACATTCATGATTTTAAATGTTACCTTAAAAACTTATTATAATGCGACTAAAAAGTGCTTGGGAACCGACTTCAGTGTTTTCGGGAGTAATAAACGACACGTGTAAGATTGTTTATCTATGACCTATGAGCAAGGCTGCCAATTAAGTCAATAATTCTGTTCCTCGTTGAGTCTCTAATCTACTTATGTTTATTATACCATGAACAACAAATAAACTCCCGGAAATATTCTTACTCTATACTTAGATTATGATGGGATGATCAGATACAGGATTTGAGGTCAATTGAGACAACATAATAAGCATTTTTTTTGTGTAATATTAATATACCTTGCGACTGCCTTAATTAAAAAAAAAACGAAAATCCTCAAAGAGAACGGAGGATATAGGTGTGTAAATGAAACAGTGTTTTGTTTTTATATTTATTTATTTATAAACAAATTAATTAAAAATTACTTTGTATTCACCACTTTATTAATATACGAGTATACATATCAACATATTTCGAAAGCGATGCTTTCCTCATCAGGAATATATAAAATACATATATTAAATAGTAATACGTAGAATATATGTCTTTTCATATGAAGCGGTAACTTGGTGATGTGAAATTATAATTTAAAAAATAAAACAATAACTTTATTTACATCACTTTTATTTATACTTTTGCTACCGGGTTTCGCTACTACCGTAGCTTCTTCAAGGCAGTATACAACATAGTTGTATGAACATTTTTACAACATAGTTGTATACTGTCCTGAAGAAGCTTACAACTATGTTGTTTACAACATAGTTGCCAAGTTTACAACATAGTTGTAAGCTTCTTCAGGACAGTATACAACTATGTTGTATACTGCCCTGAAGAAACTGCGGTAGTAGCGAAACCCGGTCGGCAAAAGTGTAAATAAAAGTGTAAATAAAAGTGATGTAACCAAAGTTATCGTTTTATTTTTTAAATTAGAATATGTATATATTTATTTATGTAGGCTGATGTAAGCATGATGAGTAAGATTAGGAAAGGCGCACTTAGATGGTTTGGGCATGTAGAGCGTAAAAACGAAGAAAGGAGTGTAAGAAGAATGTATGACGCAAATGTGAATGGAAGAAGAAACCGGGGACGGTCGAGGAAGACATGGCACGATCAAGTGAATCAAATACTTGAGTCGCTACAGGTCAGAAGTCGGAATAATAGAAGAGAATGTATGAGATGATGTATGAGTTTAAATGAATTGTATGCCAAGACCGAGTTGTGTGACGATCCGTCCTCTTAGCAAGCTAGCTATTTATTTATTTAATTTATTAACGACCCATCGAGCTTTAACATGAAATAGTATGTAAGTATAACAGTAATTTATAAACAAGATAATTATAACTAGTCATAGAAACATAAGTGCATTCAGATTATTGTTATTTAACATTAAGATGGAAAGCATAGAGCAAACAGTAAAACATGTATATATCTAGGTACAATACAATCTGAAGTATGAAATTACTACATTGGCCGCAAAGTTTAACTTGTAACATTAAAAGTACGTAGTGTAACATTGCAAGTAAATATAACTATACATATATGAGTAAGCACAGGGTTAAGTGTTGATTTTTAAAACATGCGAGTTTATCAATAGGAAATATATCGATCAGCCCGCAGTGTTCATTAGTAAGGCGATGATATCAAGAAATTGGTGAATAAATACAGTAATTAATATTGAACATTATCGAAGGTCGTCGCAAGAAAATATCTTACCATGAGCTCATTCTATTATTATTTCCTTAGTCTTCTTAAATCTTTTCTCCTTCATTCCCCCCTTTATCAAACGACTTTTTCACAATAACCGCACGGAGGGGAGAAGAATAATGATAATTTTATTATGTATCTAAAATAGGAAGAATTATAAAAGCGCAATGTTGCCTCGGTTCCGTAACAGCAGGAACGTTAACAAAATTAGACCGTTTTCATTTTTAGAGATTATTCAACGTTGTGGTGTTAATTAAATGATTATTTTGCGCCCCCTTTTAATGGATTTGATTTCGCACCACACATTTTCAAAACAAGCAATCGGTGGACCGAATAAATAAACTTGGCAATTCTGAACAAATAAAATACGAAATTTTTTACAATCTTCGCGAGGAGACTAAACTATGTATGAGGTGAATAAAATATTGTAGCCAGATAACTAAATTATTAAAAATATTGGATAATTCAAATGATGTACCTACCTACATAGAAGATCTTGTATGACAGCAATTGAGATTATGTTTAAGCTACGTCACCCAGATACTATATTTTCCTATTGAACACACTCGATTCAGTGGTGAATAGGGGTTATGCCTAGATTCGAACACCTTTTTTACCAAGGCGGAATCGATCATAGCAAAATATATTACCCGTATAATCCGAGCAAAAATATGCCATAGGCGTGTCTGGTGTTCCAAAGAATAATATTTAATAATTTCTATAGCGCCATTTTCGTGAGAAAATCTCCTCAAAGGCGCTTGAGTGAGATCAAGTTTCCTTACTTAAATCTATCGCCATTTTTAAAATACGGAAAAACTTTTTTGAATGGTTAATAATTTGACTGGTTGTGAACCGAGATACATAATCCAAATATTACAGACCATAACTCACCTCATGCCACGGCGGCATTCTAATTGTGAAAGAATGGTGGTTTGTGGGTGATTAGAAAGGCTAACAGGAAAGTTATTTATAAAAGCCACCTTTTTCGGATAACATAACGTAGGATAAAATTGTTTTAAATACAATAGAAAAATAGGGATAAGAAATATTCTTAAGGGTGAAATCATTATGATCAAGTGCGAAATAACATCAATTTATTCAGTTCAAGACCTCCCCAGAAGAAAGGATTATATATAAATATAAATATACATTCGACGAAACAGTTTTTTTTTTGTGGAATAATGATCCTTATGGTATTTCACAGGTACTGGATATTTTGTCTTTTATTTTGGCAACACTGCTATAATTAATATCTGCGACAATTTTTTTTTCTACGCGTTCAAGAATGTATATTTCCCAAAATGGTGGACCCACAAAAACTATCATTGTCACCTCTGGCTAATAAAGCTTTAAACAAAAGGAATAGACGGATAGGGATGCGTATCTGCGGTAATGTGATAATATGGGAAATCGTTTTGTTTTTTTTTTGCTTCTCCTTTACAAAATTGTTTTTTTTTTGGGGCTTTTTTACAAGGAGGTCTAGGAGGTCAAGGAGGAAAAAATGCGTTTTTTTATATGAATACCGCCCCATCTACCAGAAGTCAGTAGGACTAGGACTATGGAATCCACAATTTGCGTATGATGTGAAGTTTAAGGAAGTGGAGAAATGAATTAGAACCTGGCTATTCAAATCTGTTCACCAAGCACGCCTTAAGTTTCTGAATGATGATCTATCACTCGGGCGATACTTAAAGTACCTACTTCTATATATTTTTATGTATTTAAAGGGAAAATTTTCAAAAAAGATTTAACAAAAATCTTGTTGAAACTTCTAACGAGATATTATCCAGATTTTGTTGCCGCTGATGTCTAGGCAAGAGATGATTACAACCTCCGATCCATAAAAAAATACACCTTTCCATGTTTTTGATCTTAAAAGAAATTTAATTTTTAAAATAAATATATGTCTTATGAAAAGCTTTACACGTTTTCGGAAACAACGTCTCTAAACTTCCGCTAGGAAGAAAATAGAGGTAAGGCCCTTCCTTATATGCAGAGTAGAATTTAATGTTTCTATATACTGTATAAAGGCTTTGTAAGGGAGACTGGGCAGGTTAAACAAACCCCTCTGTAAAGTAAATCCTTAAGATGGGCAGATTTATAGCCGTTCCAAGGGCGGATCCATAATCATCTAACTAAATAAATGCTCTCAAGTAACGTAACAAAGGAAAAATAATAAAACTTACAAAGAGAATACAAAACAGGTCATAAGAAATTTATACGGTTGACGTGATGTTTTCTTAAAACTAGAATAATAAATTTTACGTAAATACTCATTCGGGTCGAGGAACATTTTTTTGTATACATCTTGTGAATAAATAATTTTAACATTTTGTGTCATGTCGTTTCAAAGAAAAAAAAATATGTACCTTTCGTAAAATTAATATTCTTGGGTAAATTATATTTGCAAGTATTTTAATATTCTATAGTTACGTGCTAAGTAATAACAAAAAGCGAAACCATCCTTTCGAAATAAATATCGATTAAAGTTTGTCCCAGGAACGAACGTTTTTGTAATAAAATGCGAACCCTTCCATAGGGTGTTAGAAAATCCCTCGAGCTCCGATGCTATACTCTTAGTGTACAGGGTACACACTTCTAATTAAACGTTCTTTAAGTTATATAAAAATGAATAGATTACATTTATTACTTGTGTAAATCAATGTATTATTTGTACATATTCACAACAGTAAAATATCGTCCACGCATAAAACGCATGATTCGGCCATTACAACCGGCAGACTGCTACTACTGACGACCGCGCATCGTGGGACAGTGAGCGAAGTCCAATACCATCTCGCTCACTAATTTACCACTCGACAAGTTATCAACACAAGCAAACATACATATATATATATAAATATATATATACTTTTTTTCCAATATCGCGACAAAACATTATTTTCTGTTGCGTTCGATAAATAGCTATATATTTTAATTATTTTATCGAATACATAAATGTGTTTTAGGAATTCAGGAAAAAATGTTTCCTTTTAGAAAATTCTTTTCAAGTTCCACGATGTGAACCATAATTTCCATTTAAATTAATTAAAAATAAACCGTTCAGAATACATAGAGTACTTGTATTAAAAAATCTTTGTAGGTTAAATGTTTATTCTAATTGGGGTTGCGCAATTAGACCAAGTAATATACCTATCCAAAATTTTGCGTACATTTCAATTCTGACGGAATTTATTTCTAGACATTGTGGAGATTAAATCAAATACATAAATCATTCTGACTTGAAGTAAAATTGCATGCTATTCCACCTATAATTTAAGCTGTAAATTCCTGCCTATCTTGTTGAATTTCGGATCCGTCTGAAATATGACCAGCTGTCGCTTTCAGCGGCTGAAACTAGAGTGTAATCCATCCCAACCCTCGTGTATGAAGTGGTATCCCTGGATGTCTTCTGGATTTACCTCAGTAAGGGTGCGGTGAAACAAGGTGACACAAGTCCCACGTCACCCTTAAATATGCGAGAAAAATAAAGTGATACGTATTTGTTTCTAACCCTTGAGGATTGCTAAGCCCATATTTTTTTATGTTATTCGCAAAGATCAATTGAATAAAAACAGCACTGGCAAATAAAAAATAAAGGTATAAAAAAGGTGCATACCTTTTAATTATTGCAGATCATCTTTTTTATTGTGAGTAATTGATTTTATTCGTCTAATATGTATGATTACCGAAAGGGGGCAGCTTATAGCAGGAATCTTTTAAAAAAAAATTTAAAACTATTAAATTAAAAATTAAAAATCTCACCTACCAAACACTATCGCTGCAAATAAATTCCTATAGTTTTATACAGTACACACATATATATATATGTACAAATATATTGGCACTATTTATCTAAATATCAAATTATGAGGAAACAAATTGATCATTTTTAGAGATGAAAAAATTAATATAATAATTTAATATCTAGTTTGTATTGGTGTATATTTTAATAATTCGTAATCGTCAGTCTAGTATCAGCTTTACTAAATTATTTTTAATGTGCATTTTACAGCTTTCCTAAATGATTTAATCAAGATAAGCGAGTTTTATTCATTCATTAATTCACGCCTCAATAAAGGTTCGCCTACTGGTACAGGTTATACCCAACTTTAAATATTCTATAATTCTATTTCTGTATTACTGTTATCATAAATAAATAATTTCTCTTACTGTTATTATTTAAAACTAAACACTAAATTGTAAAATTGTATTTGTTACAGAGAAAACATCTGGTCATCAATTGTAAAATCTACTTTATAAAAAAGTTTACCCAAATGTTGCTTCTAAATAGTATTCCTGTTTTTTTTTTAAATAAAATAAATAAATTATAATTCGTCGCTAGGCACAATGGTAAGCACACAAAGTAGCGAATACTCTCAGCGGTTTAAAATATTTAATAGTGTACTGACAAATTTCAAAGAAGCAAAGAATATTGGTACCTTTAGAAAACTGAGCTCCAGGTACGTAATATAAAATTTATAGTTTTCCTTTCTCGTCCTATTGCTATAAGTTCTTGAGTAGACTATTTGTGTTTTTCTTTTGTTTTTTTTTTATCTACTTAATGAAAGTGTATTTTTATTCTCTGTTGAAACTGCTAAATTACAAAGAAGTACCTACTTAACATTGCATGTGGTGTGACTTTTGATCATTGGGCACTTAAATAAATAATTATTTTTATAAACAATAATTATTAGCCTGAAACACTCATCCAAATTGAAAAAAACCTTTCCGAGCAAAGATAAATGTCGCCGATGATAGCTCAACGGTAGAGCATCTGACCGGACATCAGAAGGGTGCAGGTTCGAGTCCTGTCGGCGACATTTATCTTTGCTCGAAAGGTTTTTTTCAATTTGGATGAGTGTTTCAGGCTAATAATTATTATTTATAAAAATAATTGTTATCCTTTGCGCTATGCACAAAAATCTTGTCTTAAGTTTTTAAGAACTTTAGTTTATCAATTAATAAATAATTATTTATTTTCTACGCAAGTCAAACTTTATCCACAGTAAATTTTTTTATGTAACCACCAATACTAAAGAAGTTTACAATGGTAAATATGTAATTTTATATCTAGTTTGTATTTAGTGTATATTATCAGGATCAGCTGATTTGTGTAACCGTTAATTACACTTAAATAAATTTAAAACATATTGCTTAATTTCAATCATCATTACGGATTAAAAAAAATTTATCCCAAAAAAAAAAAAAACATTAGCCACTGATCTCACTATCAATCCTGTCTTGAGATGAGCGGCTTTACAATTTAATAATAATCAGTAAATAGTAATAAGTAAATAATAACTATTCATTAACATATTCTTTTAGCATATATAATTAATGCTAGAAGAAAACGACTTGCATTTCTATAGTTACTGCCAAATTTACCAATTGATGATAAAAATTAAAAGACAAAATCTCTTTAACATCGTAACACATTTTGATAAAGGTTAACATTTTTAGAGATTTCTGTTGTTTTTTAAGTGTGCGGTTTAACCAAGTTTTTTTTCCTTCTGCCTATAGGCGAATCAGTTCGAATTCCAATAGTTAGCAAACGACCAGTCCAATATTTTCACTGAAATAAAAAAATAAAAAAACAAATTAAATTGTTGTTTCATTAAAATATCTTGATAACGACCCCTCTAATCGCGCTGAAAAATTTGTGCCGTTGGAGCGATTAGAGCCGCTACATTTAACGGAATGAAATTCCTGAAACTTCTCGGCGGAATCGTAGCGCTTCTTGCAATCGTGGCGTTATTTTCATGGATCAAGGTGGGCGTTCAAGCAAAGGTCTGGCACCGTTTATCACGGCGAGAACTGCACGGGGCAGATGGCGAGATTTAGGGGTTGGAATGGAGTACCTAGCCGGAGGAAAACGCCAACAAATAAATAGAGATTCAAATCTCAATGCCCTATTATGACGGTTTGTTTTAGACAGTCTAACACTCTTTTACAAAGCAGGATTATTGTAATGTAACATTGAACAAATACGAAATGAAGGGCTATAATTTCAACATCATTCCACCACTGAGAGTCCCTTTATAAACGTATAGCATTTATGGTACAGGTTAAGTAGCTACCTTGTAACCAATATTTTTGTCATATCATGCGTCGTTAATCATAATAAGGAAGTTCTTACAAGTTAACTTTCAGAATGCCATTACGTACATTTGCTTTAACATTTAGTGATTACAATGTGGCACATAATTATCTACCGCAAGGAGACTCGCAACAAATATAGAATAAAATCTAGACATCTACTATTATACGACGGCTTCCATGGTCGACGGGTAAGGCTCTCTAAGGGTCGAAATATGTTTTTATTCAATAATGATCCATCACAAAAATTCTTCGAAAATATTGAAGAAATGTGTTCAGGTACAAGTGGATTCTGACAAAGGACAGAAGCTTATACGACGAATTGCTAAATTTTAATAGAATTTTACTGTTAAAATATCAGTCTTACAGGTTGAATGTAGGTGGGTGCTGTAATTCCTTCCAAGCAATCAAGATTTATAGTGAAAATCAAATAACATTTTCCGAGAAACCACTTTGTGGTTCGACATCATGAATAATGTGATGTAAACGGACTTAAAACCACTTTATATTTAATATTATCTGATGTGTACCCGGCCTTGGTAGGGTACAATAATTGATTTGACAGTGAAAGTAACTATCTCTAAATAAATGAACATTCATTTGAATATTTTATTTCATTTCAAACGTTTATTCTTTCAAAATATTTCTTAATCATAAAGTTCTTAAGAAGTTACCAACTCGTGTCAATTTTCCATTTTGAAAATATTCTACCCTAAAAAACCATCTTCTTTTGAATATTCAATCTGTGGCTAACCAGAGTATTATATGGGCTAACTTAAATAAAACATGGCGGGTTCAATGTTTTTCACACTAATTTTAAAACATTATAGCAACAGTTTTACATATTGGATTTCATTCAAACTACTCTCTAAACCTTCCTGGCACTAATAATAAAAATCTGTGCGATGTTCAACGAAACCGGTCCAGTAATTTTCGAGAAAATCGTAGACAAACAAACAAAAAACTTCTCGTATATTGATTTTTATGTATGCAAAGCCAAGGTTAAGACTCTTTAAAACAAACAATAGTGTTATTTTTTAACTGTTTTATATATAATAATAATAGCAAAGCATTTATATAGGACATTTATATATTTTGTGTTATTTCACTTCAAGTAAGCTTTACTATAAATAAACTTAAAAAAAAAATTATCTCACTCCACTCAGTGGTATTCCTACAGTTCTCCTTTTATATTATATTTATACATTCTTAACATACTACATATACTCTTGCTTATTCTTAATATTACTCC
>JAHDVE020001022.1:0-24386 GCA_022606495.2 Halesus radiatus | reverse complement strand
TCGAAACTGCACGAACTCAGTAGTTGATTTCGTATCTAGTCGTACCACCTACTGAGTTATGTACTGATTGATGTTATGCAAACGAAGGGTATTACAAACTTTGATAGTCACGTCTGGTATATTCTCCCCTCGGTGCAGTAACGTCTGTGCCTAGCTGTGAAGACGTGTACTCCGGCGGTGACCTCGCCGGCCAGTCCCTCTGGGCCGTCGGAGGGCGGTCCTCATCGGCACCCTTGGGCTGGCGTGGGTCGGTGCGGGCGTCAAAGCTGGTACTGGTGGTGCAGCGGATGCGGGTGTCGCAGCGGATGCGGGTGTTGCAGCGGATGCGGGTGTCGCAGCGGATGCGGGTGTTGCAGCGGATGCGGGTGTCGCAGCGGATGCGGGTGTTGCAGCGGATGCGGGTGTTGCAGCGGATGCGGGTGTTGAAGCTGATGCGGGTGATGAAGCTGGTGCGAGCGTCGGTGCCGGGAGTATGACCGCGATTTTGACCGCTGGGCGCACGTAGATGCCGGTGGCTGTTTGTATGCGGACAATTCTTACTTGTCCGTCAGCGGCGGGCTTAGCTTCGATTACACGTCCGCGTGGCCAGCTGTTTCGGGGTAGAGCGGGGTCCATGATGACCACCAAGTCGTGCTCTTTGATGGGGTCGGCCCGGTGGTGCCATTTCTGCCGGGCGGCCATGGTGGGGAGGTATTCACGGAGCCACCGCCTCCAGAACATGTCTGCTAGCTGTTGGCTTATGCGCCACTGGCGGCGGAGGCATACCTCCTCCTCCTTTTTGTCATATAGTGACAGGTGAGGGCGTTTTCCCGCTGACCCCCTTAGAAAGTGGTTGGGGGTCAAGGGCTCCTCGTCTCTCGGATCAACCGAGACGTGGGTCAGGGGCCGGTTGTTGACCACGAACTCGGCTTCTGCAAGCGCCGTAAGTGTCTCCTCTCTCGGGGCTCTTTCTTTCAGTGTAGCTCCTAGGGCTCGCTTCACTGAACGTACTAGCCTTTCCCAGGCTCCCCCCATATGGGGACTCAGAGGTGGGGAAAAGCGCCACTCGATACCCTGTATGGCTAGGGTATCCTGCATCCTTGCGTCCTGGCTGAGCGACTCCACGGCATCTCGGATTTCATTGTTTGCTCCATGAAAGTTGGTACCGTTGTCGGAGTACATCACTGCTGGTTGTCCTCGGCGGGCCGCCATCCGTTACAGGGCCATGATGGCCGAGTCAGCACAGCGACGCAGCCAGTTCTAGGTGTATGGCGCGAGTGGAGAGGCATGTAAATATGGCCCCGTAGCGCTTTTCTCGGCGCCTGCCAATCGTGACCTCCATAGGGCCGAAGTAGTCCAGTCCGCAGTGTGTGAACGGGCGGACATGGTGCGTTAGGCGAGCTTCGGGGAGCGCTCCCATAATAGGTGGGACGGGCTTGCTCTTCCGCATTCGGCACGTTGGCAATCGTGGGCGATCTTCCTGCTAGTGGTACGTAGCCGCAGTATGAAGAAGCTGCCCCGTACCTCTGCGATGGTCTTCTCGGTGCTCGGGTGGTCCGCCTTCTGGTGGTAGTGTCGGATCAGCAGCCGAGTATAAGGGTCATCGCCATCCAGGATGATCGGAGTCTTGGCTACGCTCGTGGCTCCGGTTACTGCTTGCAAACGGGAGCGCATCCACATGACTCCGTCTGGGCCGAGGAAAGGCGTCAGGCTGTTTAGGCGGCTAGCGGCGGGCAGCGCCTGGCCGTGCTGTATGTTGTGAAGATCGGGGGTGAAGGCATTCTCTTGGGACCTGATCACCCATCTGCGTTCAGCCTCCTTGAGATCCTCGGCTCGTAGCGGGCCTTCGGTAGGTCGGCCCGACCCCATCCGGCAACGCCTTATGAAGCGCAGTATCCATGCTGTGGCGCGGATGAGGCGGTACCATGAGGAGAACCTCTCGATAGCGGGCAGGGCCTCCCCGGCCGTGGATATGAGGCCGACATATTGGGCCTAGTCTCCAGGATCGAGTCATCGGGCTTCGTGGTGAGGGCGCGCTCTTCGGGCCAGTCCTCGTCGGGTTTCGTGATGAAAGCAGGTCCGCAGAACCATTCTCCTTGCAGGGACAGGTCGGGTAGTGCCAAGTCTCGGGTGCCGATGTCAGCGGGGGTTTGTTTGGTTGGAACCCACCTCCAGTCAGCTATGTTGGTGAGTTCGTCGATCTCGCCCAACCGATTCGCCACAAAGGCGGAATATGTCCGTGGGTCAGTGCGTAGCCAACACAGCACAGTGGTCGAGTCGGTCCAGAAGACGGTTCTGCATATTCGTGCCTGACTTGCAGATTTAATAGTCTTGGCCAGTCTAGCCGCCATGAGCGCGGCCTGCAGCTCGAGGCGGGGAATTGATAGCGGTTTGAGTGGCGCCACCTTGCACTTGCTTGCGATGAAGGTGGCTCGCGGCGCGCCTTGCACTTCCTCAACGAAGTAGGCGACGGCGCAGCAGGCTTGCTCGGATGCGTCACTGAAGAGGTGCAGTGTAACGTTGCTCAGCTTGTGTCGGAGTGACCGTCTCGGGATGGACACGCTGCTTTCCCTCAGCAGACTCATCCAGTCCCTCCATCGCTCGGCATGCTCAGGGGCGATGGGGTCGTCCCAGCTGATGCTCGAGCGCCACACGGCGTGCAGTAAAATCTTCGACCGAATAGTGAGGCAGGCGACGAAACCCACCGGGTCAAAGATTTTCATGATGATGGATAGGAGCTGCCTCTTCGTAGGCCGTGTGGCTTCTTGGGGGCTGACCGCGTCGAGAAAGGTGTAAAGAAATCGGTCAGTCGACGGGTCCCAGATCAGTCCCAGTACGCGCTCCGTCCCCGTGGTTCCGCTGTTGATCTGCACTGCGGCGGTTGCTCGTTCACCGGGGAGAATCCGTGCTATAGCGGCCGGGCTGTTGGAGGCCCAGTTGGTCAGGTTGAACCCTCCCGTTGCAAGGAGGGTCTTCACGCTCTGGACCAGTGCGGCAGCCTCGTGTACGTTATCCACGGCGTCCAAATAGTCGTCCATATAGAATTTGGAACGAACGGCTGCTGCGGCGGCGGGGTGCTCGGTTTCATAGTGCCCGGCCACTCTGTCTCGCACGTACTGGGCACTGCTGGGGGAACACGTCGCCCCGAACATCATAGATGTCAACTGGTACGTCTCTGGGTCCCGTGTGCCAGGCGACCTCCAAAGGTACAGCTGGGAGGGCTGGTCCTCTCTCCTGATGTGGATGCGCAGGAACATCTCTTGTATATCTGCAGCGATGGCCACATTTCCCTCTCGGAAGCGAAGGAGGTTCCCCGGGAGTGAGGACAGCAAATCAGGGCCGGTCATCAGCTGGTCATTCAGAGACGTCCCTCGGCATCGGCTGGCGGCATCAAAGACGGTTGTCGGGTCTTTCCACAGGATTTCCACGGTTTCCACGGTTTCCCACCTCCCGGTAGCGAGGGGGCGGGTGGTCTCTCCCATCATCGCTAGTGCCCTTGCGTCTTGAGCATTGACCCGAGCTGCTGATGTAACGCCGAGGGAGTCGATGGCGAAGTTTGTCCTCACCAACTCCCTCAAGCGGGCGTCCGCGGCGGTCTCTGCTTGCAGGGCCAGAGTAGTGGCTGGGTCGTCAGCGCCAGGGTTTGGTCCCCCGTGAGCGATCCACCCTAAAGCGGTCCGCGACACTATTCGCGTAGTGTTGTCCTCACGGACCTCTCTTGATACAATCAGGTGGGCGTTGTCTTGCCCGATCAAGAGCTTCGGGGTGATGCGTAGTCCTGGCACTTGCTGCTCCGGCAGGTTCAGCTCGGCTATGGTGCTCGCGGTGATGGAGAAGGTCGTGTTCAACCCGGCGCCTCTGATGGTCAGCTTCACGCGTCGGGAGCGGGCGTCGGAGGTGCACATGCCCTTTGCTCCGTGAAGCCGTACGGCACGGACCGGACCGCTTGCACCGGTCCACATCGCGATCTCGGCGTCGACAAGGGTCACGGTAGAGCCCTCATCTAACAGCGCGAACACTGACACTTCACTCCCTGCGGGCCCGCGAAGCACAACCGGCACAATTTTCAGCAGTACGCTATCGTCTGTATTTCGGCGTCATAAGTTTACTTCGCCCACAACCGGCTCCGTTTTTCGCACTTCATGGAGCAACCGATGGTGGGGATGCCGGCACTCCCCCACCCCGCACCACACTTTCACTTTACACTCCCTCGAGTGGTGTCGACCGAGGCACTTTCGGCACAGGTTGCTTGCGCGCACGGTCTCCCAGCGGAGGGCGACAGATTTCCCGGCGAAAACCGCACAATCCCGAATGGCGTGGAACTTATTGCACTGCGCACAATTGTCACTTCGCACTGTCGCCCTTTTCCCGGCTGAAGACCGGTGGGCAGAGTCGGTCGCTTCCTGGGTCCGGGCGTAGCCGCGCTCGTCGGGGGCGCGGCCGCCGCGTTCACTAACACTTGGTCGCGGCGCCCTCGATTCGGTCGAACCGGGTCGAGCATGCCGCTAATCGGGATCACTTTCGCGACGCTTCGCAGGAACATTGAGAGCTGCAGTAGTGTGGCCGGGGTGGATTAGCCTAGCTGGCGCAACTCGAGCAGCCAAGACATCCTCAGGGTGCAGGGCATCTTGGCGGTGACGTCGGCTAGTAGGGCGGGGTTGGTGAGGTAGCCCTCCGTCCTCAAGTCTCGCAGGGAGGCCACCAAGTTCTTGACCGTCCCAGAGAAGTCGGCGATCTCCTCGAGTGAAGCTTCCGCTGACAGGTGCGGCAGCTTCTTCACCTTATTTAGCATAAGGTTGGCGATGGATCCTGAGCCACCGTACCGCGTCTCGAGGGTGGCCAGGATCTCTGGGACCTGTTCGGGATCCAGCAGGAGGGAGTAGACAGCCTCCCGGGCCCTGCCTTTCAGCGCGCGCTGCAGTCTGATGAGGTTCTCGCTGGGTGTCAGCCTGCAGGTGTTGGTCGACTGGTGGTACTGCGCTATCCAGGCGGGCCACTCGAGGGGGTCCCCGGAGAACGTGGGGAGGTCCTTGGCTGTAGATTGTCGAGCAATGAGGGCAGTCATCCGGACATCCTCCTCGACGGACGGGCGGGGGCTCTCTGGTACGCGTGTCGATCGGATCGCCTCGGCAATCATAGCGCCGATCCGTGCCACGGTAGGGTCCTCGCCCTGCTGGACCCACTCTCTGGTATGCCGGGCAGTCTCGTCGGCGGTAGGCTGCGGCGGGAACAGCGGCGAGTAGCTGGGATGCCCGATGTTGACGGGCTGGGACCCCGCGTGCAACTGCGAGGTAGACGGCTCTGCATAGGGCTGCGCGTAGAGTGGGCGGGCTCGTGGCTCGGCGTACGGCAGCGGCTCGGCATACGGCAGTGGCTCGGCATACGGCAGTGGCTCGGCGCAGCGTCCGGCCGGCGCTGCGGGGCAAGGGAGCACAGCGGGGCCGAACGTTGCAGCGGGGAGGGGGTACCCCTCAGCCGGGGCTCGCACAGCACGCGCCTCTGCGTCGGTCATCTGTACTCGTACCGGCTCGGGGATTGGCTGCACAGCTGCGGGGACGTCCTGCTTGGCATGCTGCTCCCTCAAGGCGCGCATCTCCCGTTGTAGCTGCCTCACGGTGTCCTCTGTGGTGGAGGAGTTGTTCTCAGCATCGGAGGACTGCGCAGTGGTGGGTGTGGGCGCGGCACCGAGCGCAGCGCCGAGCGCAGTGCCGGGCGCCGGGCCGAGCGCAGCGCCGAGCGCAGCGCCGAGCGCAGCGCCGAGCGCCGGTCCGAGCGCAGGTCCGAGCGCAGGTCCGAGCGCAGGTCCGAGCGCAGGTCCGAGCGCAGGTCCGAGCGCAGGTCCGAGCGCAGGGCCGAGCGCAGCGCCGGGCGCAGGTCCGAGCGCAGGTCCGAGCGCAGCGCCGAGCGCACCGGCGGGAGCAGCGTCGGGCGCAGGGGCGGGCGCAGGGGGGGGTGGAGCAGCGGCAGACGGCCCGGCGGCAAGCCACGTGGCGGCAGGCCACGCGGCGGCAGGCGGCGCGGCGGCGATCGCAGCGGCGGGCGCGGCGGCGAGCACAGCAGCGGGCACAGCGGCGGGCACAGCGGTGGACTCGGGCTGAGACTCCGAGCTCGAGGCCCCTCGACGGCTGCGACGTGCAGGCATCTCGGCACGTACAAGGCACGAAGACGTACAGACGTCGCTTGTAGTCGAGAAGGCGTGCAGACGTCACTGAAGGCGAGAAGGCGTGCAGACGTCACTGAAGGCGAGAAGGCGTGCAGACGTCACTGAAGGCGAGAAGGCGTGCAGACGTCACTGAAGGCGAGAAGGCGTGCAGACGTCACTGAAGGCGTGAAGGCGAGAAGACGTCACTAGTAGTCGTGAAGGCGTGAAGTAGATCCTGGCTCAAGAAGGACCATGTACGGGACAAGATCTGTAAACTCTTGCGCACGTTTTTAGAAGAAGAAGATCAGGCTGGCCACTTCGACGCTTCAGAGCAGGGTAGGAAGGAAGGGAGAAATGCCTTGAAAAAGGCAAACGATTTCTTGCAAGGAGGTGGTGAGGGTGAAGAGAAAGTCACGGTCGGTTTTCAGGCCGGGTGAAGATGCAGGCGAAGTAGGTAGAAGGCGTGTTGAATCCGTGAGAATACTCTGAATTTTAGAAATGCACTCGTCGTTCAAGTACTTCGGTGCGATACCGTGCGGCGAATCGGGCAGTTTGAACTCGTGGATATTTCGCGAGCTGCCGTAGACTCTGTCAATCTTGGATCGACTTGATCAAAAAATTAGGATGTCAATCACGACCTTCTGCTTGAATTGAGCCTATTGCAATCTTCACCTATTTTTTATTAAAGCAACCAAAATTATTACAAGGTATGTCATGGGGGTCAAAGTAGGACAGGTAATACTTTGCCGTCAGATTACAAAAAATGCATTGTACAAACATAAAATAAGTAAGTTTACTCGATTACGCGGGCGCTAATGAACAGATCAGAAAAGATTGTTTATTTAGATCAGTCACCGCGGCCGCAGGAATCGCTCACAAAGACAGACAATTTTGGTAGAACAATAATTTTGAAAGGTTTTTGTGGATCAGAGGGGCTCGACCAATGAGAGCCCGCTCTGTTTCGGGACCGTCGCCGGGAGCGACCGTAGGGGTGGCGGGGGTCGGAGAAATGTCCCGTTAGCACCCAGTAGCGTCTCGGGACGAAAACGAGGTTCAGAGGCGTAGAAAAAAGAAAACGATAACGTGCACTCTTATCATCACTTCTTCGAAAACCCCCGGAACTACGCTTGTCGAAAGCCAATATGTACTGAAATGGGGCGTTTGCACAAATCCTCATTTTGTGCAAACATAACAAGATAGGGATGCGTATCTAGTCGCTTCTATCGGGTTAAAATTAAAGTCGGGCGTTGCACAATTAATTATTTGTGCAGACAAACAAACAAGACAGAGACGCGTATCTAGTCGCTTCTCTCTCTCTCTCTCGTTTGTGGTCAGGTCGTCTGTTATGAGCCTGACCAGTACTACATGCCAGCTTGATCGAGAACGTATCGAGTCGTCTCTCGTTCGAAACTGCACGAACTCAGTAGTTGATTTCGTATCTAGTCGTACCACCTACTGAGTTATGTACTGGTTGATGTTTATGCAAATGGAGGGTATTACAAACTTTGATAGTCACGTCTGGTATAATTTGTATTTCTTATATTTATACCTTACCGTACTTCTGAAATTGTCAAATTTATAAAAATAATTAAAGAAATTTATGTTTATTTGTTCCATAGTTTTCTCAATATTTTTACGGTGATGCATCTATTGATAAGGTCCTTTGTTTACATAAAATCACCGTACACATGGCTTGGAGCTTTTGAGGTTGAATTATGCCCCGGTCATGGGACTTCAATAGTAATTACTTTTCGGCCCCATGATGCATTTTAAAATATGTTCTTTGTTCCTCTATTGCTCCCATGCATTCCTGTGTAGAGATTATAATAATTAATATGTGTAGAAACTACAATTTTATCTCAATAAATAGGGATGCAACTGGTCAAACCAGTCGTCAGTTGTCTGACAACTTTCATTGTCACTGTTTCATTTGCAAATCCGTACCCTCAAGAGGAAGACGGCCATTTAAAGTTAATGTCACTGGCATGAGCATCCAGTAAAGTACTCATCCCCCATCTCCAATTGTTCGTAACCATCCCCAGTGATACAATATTTAGGAAGCCACAAAGGAAAGTGCCGCAGGTGATGTTTTTCTAGGTTCAGGATCAAACCAAGAAATTATGTAGATTTTTACCATTCTATAAGTCAGATTTCAAAGAATATTTTGAATTTATTTAAGAAAGTTTGCCGAGACTTGACTTACGTGATGAAATGCGCTTTCATATTACACGGTTTTTAGTCGTATGGCAGCTTCTTCCATTCGGAGACTAAAATGCCATTAACAATTTTTATTATTATTTTTTTTTTTTGTCTCTGGCTTTCACCCTTCAAGTGTGTTCTTGGACATTTAATTGGGAAAATTGGAGTTGAGTTCAGGCTTAGAAGCGATGGAACGTTGAATGGAGGGGAGATAATTTTTACATGAAGCTAAATGGAAGTCTCCTTTAATGGAAGCAATCTTCCCAACAAGTCCTCCATTGATATGCTTGGTGTAACCTTAAGTGACCAGCTCAGGTATGGGGGCTCCATCGAGGCCCGAGTAAAGTTAGTCTCTCAGAAGCTGGGCGTATTGTACAGAGCTCGCAGATACTTTAATAGTACACAACTGCTGACCCTGTACAAATCGCAAGTGCGCTCAACTGTAGAATTTGGCAGCCACCTCTGGTCGGGAGTCCCAAAATATCTGAAAAAAACCCTTGACTCTGTGCAGAAATGGGCGGTCCGTTTGATAGAGTCGCCTATCTTAACAAACGGGTTGCAATCTTTGGAGCACAGATGTCAGGTGGGAATGCTGTCCTTGTTCTACCGGTATTTTAATGGAAGATGCTCCGAGGAATTAGCGTCATTTATCTCTTCGGCAGCGGTGCATAGTCGGGAAACACGCCAAACGCGCGCCCAACATTTGCACATGGTTGACATTTGTCACATGAGAACGGGTCGCTTCTAAAAGACCCTCCACTAAACAAAAAAGCAATACACTAGGTGGACTATATAATACTACCCGAAGTGCCCGGGGTTATGAATGTTTAGGAGTAATGCTTTGAAGTTTGGTTGACCCATTGGCGTGCAGTCCGTAAAAGCTGAAAAGCTGTTCCTACCCTAAGAAAATAAACCATAAGAATTTTTTTTTAAAAGGTGACCTATTTCTAATCAATAAGTATTTTTCCATTAATTTATTGAGGAACTTGTACGCTCATTTATTCAGTTGGTCAAAACAATCAGCGGAACATGATAATAAAATAGCCATTTTCAAATATTCAATGCACAATAATTCATACCCGAACTTAAAAAATTACCTCTTAGAAGCAGACCACACATTCAATAAAAATACAGGCACTAGTTTACTGCATAAAAATGGAACAGCCATTCGACTTGATAATTTAGAAGCGTTAGAAATAAGGAAAGCCAAAAACACTAATACTAGCTCATTAATAACCAAATAAATTTAAACAAAAGTCCAATTCTTAAATTATTTCCAATAAACAAAGTACACGCCCTTCCCTGCCAGGTACCTGCTGATCTCCCATCCTCGGCCCTCCACTCGCCCGCTTTTATCAATCCATAACACATGTGTATCTTAGTTCATAGTTTAGTATTATACTGCTCTGACGGTAATAGCGAAACCCGGTTGGCAAAAGTATATAACGAATAAAAGTGATTTAAACAAAGTTATTGTTTTATTTTTTAAATTAAAAAAATTACGCACAACCCACCTTTGGTCATAGAGCAATGCACGCCACTGGTGTTGCTCCTACCCGTATCCCCACCTCCATCATACCCCCACCTTAACCCCACCCCTACCCCTACCCATATACCTACCCTTACACTACCACATCCCTAATTAATTTTCCTCTTATTTTGAACATTAAATGTGCAAAATTTCACCAAGAAGTACCAAAATTCCGCTTTAAGGGGTGGGAAAGGCGGATAGGAGTGGGTTTTCGAAATCTCATGTTGACAGTGACCTCATCTTCCATGAGACTCAAGGAAGATGCTGTGTTTTTACTTATGAGGGCAGCATATTACTCATGCAACTATGCTTGTTGATAGAACTGTATTTGGTCCGGTTATGGTCTGAATCATGCTTAGTTTTGCCCTTCCGTAGCTCTACTGTTACCCCAGTTTCTCTCATAAATGAATCAAATACATAAATACCATTTCCAAACATAGTTCCATGCCATGGCCTAATGCTGCATTTGCTTTTCTGTAGCAGTTTGCCAATTATAGTCAGGTAAATAAGTTACACGTCTTATCATTTAATATTATATTTATTTAATTCAATATATAATTTACGGTAATAGGTTACAATAATTTTTTGCCGGTTTAATCCAACTGCATTGTTTACTGTTAGCTTCACTACTATGTATTCATAATATCACACTGAATACTACTTATTGGATTACATCTTGTATTGTAATGTATTCTAAAAATTTATACCAGTCTCGCAACTATAAATGAAGCTTCATCATAATTACAGATTACAAATAATATAAGCTTGTAACTCAAATATTTTCGTTAAAATAATGTTTTAAGTTAGAATATACACAGAAAAGACAGAAATAATACCAATTTTATTAATCTAGGGTATTTGATAATACATACAATAATTATAAGGTTTGACTTTTGGTAGCGCGGCATATCTAAAATGTATTAAATATTTTTCATTTGTCATAAACGTGGTTTAGTATGAAATTTATTAAATTAGTATGAAGTAGGAAGAAGTATGAATTCAATAACTATGGAAGATAACTGTTTTCTAAATGAATTGAATCAGTTTACCTCTTTATTATCAAGGGAAGATGTGTGTAGGTAGTTATATTATTATCTCTCATGTCATAAAAAGAGATCTAAAAATAATTTATTAAATATTCGTAAAAAGCAATTAATATATTTAATAAACTCGACCGGTTTCGGAAGAACCCTTCACTTGTCAGGAATATATAAATAATATAAATTTTTGGAAGAACAAAGCGATGCATTGGAAAAATATCTAAAAGAGGACATACGATAAATTTGCTTAGTTATTTAATATACTAGAATTATTATTTAGGTATTTTCGAATTTCCAATGCTTCTAAATTATCTAATTTTTTTCCTTTATTATTATGGTGAAAAAAACCCCTACTTACCCCTTACCCCTACTTACCCCTTTGCCTTTGGTCGGCTCCCACTCCCAACACCTAAATATTCATGTATATCTTTCATTATATTATATGTTAGTTTAGTTTTAATATATTCCCGACGAGGGAAGGGTACTTCCGAAACCAGTTGGGTTATTATATATATATATATATAAAATTAAAGTGGTTTAAACAAATTTATACCTTTATATTATAATTTATTATGTTTACTGAAAAAATATTTTATAATATTTTACTTGTTTCTGACAGACAACTAAGTACTTATTTACTGTTATTGCTCGAAAATAATTTTCATTTGTAGCAAAGCTCATACCCGGTTTTTTCTTCTATTCCAACTCTCAAAGCCTAGTAGATTGTAATAAAAAACAACTCAATATTTGTGGAAGTACTTTTTCACAGATCTAATTTAGTATTTACGTACACAATTGAAAGGAAACAATAAACGATAAAGAAATTTGTCTTCTTGATAATTTGTCAATGATAATTTTCAGTCTTGGAACAATTTGGCTTACTTCAAACTCTTCAACAAAATAAAGGTAAATGCTGTTTTTCTTTTTCCTAAAATTTCTTTCTAAATATTTTTATTATTATATATTATTGTATAATACTGTAACGTTTTTAACATATCTTATTTAATTTAAACATGAGTTATAAAGTTGAGTTTCATTTCTGTCTTTTCAGGTGCACTGTACCTTCTGTGGTTTTGAGTTCCCAATAAATCTTTTCTCTGGATTAAACCAGAAGCAGCTGCATCGTACCTCGCTCTGTATTTGCCTGGGTCTGTTGTGGGAAGGTAAGGAAACTCACTGTGGTAGGTCTGGGCATTGACAATTCCATTCTTCTTTGCGAAATCCTCCATTTGTGACACTGTGTATTCATATGAGGACTGCTGGCTAATGTTCTCCATGGATTGGAAAGAAGCAATAACTGCAGTCTTATGTGGAATTCCTCTAAAACTTCCCACTGTTGTGTTGTTGGATTTACCGGAAACGTCTTGGAATAGACCCTCAACTTGAAACTTTTCTGATATCTTCTTCAATTGGCCTTCTCCTCTGATCCAAGTATTTCTGCGCATCTCACATTCAGTATCAGAAGTTGGAGCTGAAAACGCCTTCACTGTGGTTCTTTTACGTACCGTATTTGGTATTCCTTTCTCCGAAATGTCTTCTGTGTTATTCTCAGCGTGAACATGAAGTGTTTCTTCGATATTGATAGATTCTATCAATTGTTCGTTGCTTTGGGTTTTTGACAATTTATTTTGTAAGAGTTTTTCACATTCGTTGAGTTTTTCATCTGTTGGATTGCTTTTAGTATCTTTTTGTTGTTCATCGAGTGTCTGAAAGAATTTTTTAGCTCTTATAAATCTTAGCTTATAATTGTGGGTTTCAATTTGTTCCTTTTCCAGTTCGGTTTGCACAAGGCTATTTGAATAAGGTTGGTCTAGAGTTTTATTAGTATCCTGAAAAGGTGGCTTAAGCGTTGTTGTTATTTCCTGCTCCTTCTCTGGTTGTAATACCTTTTCGATGTCCATCGAATTTGCCGTTAGAGAAGCTTCATTTGATGTTTCCTGGGTACCTGAGAAATAAATAATTATATACTAATAAAAATAAGAAGGGAGTTGCTACATTCATGTTTTTAGTGCATGGACGGGTAAGGACAGGTGAATATTTAAAAAAAAAATTATGAATTATTTGTGTTTTGTTAGATTTATAGAATTGCCATCAGTTAAAATAAGACAGGTGGTTTGTAGGTACATATGCGAATTGTGAGTGGATGTGCACTTATAATTTTGTTTCTAGTCTATCAGTTCTATGTTCTACGTACTAACCAACCTTCTCTGTTTTCGGCATCGAGTGAAGAAGTCCTTGCATGCTCTTCCTCAGCCAATACGGTTTCAATGCTGTTTTTCTCTCCTCTTTTCCTGAAGTCTTTCTTTCTTCCGTTCGAAGTTACTCTATTTTCAAAAACTGCTAGGATATCTCCAATCGGTCTAAATATGTTTACTTCTTCGTTTTCATCATTAGGTAGCTTTTCTGAAGTATTCTTTATTAAGTCTGTCTCCTTTTTAGTGTCATCACCAGAATAGAAAATTTCGTTTTTTCCTTTGCTTTCCGGTACATTTTCAAGTGTTTTCCTTGCAACAGGCCTTAAGTGGCTTGAAAGTTTTTGTAGGTGTCTTTCTATTCTCTCCTTTCTTTCGGCAATAGTTATAATAGATTCAGTTGAATCATTTAAATTATTGACTTCTGCCGACATGCTTTCTTGGCTGTTTTTAATGAAATCAAAGCTGTCAAAGTATTTGTTTTTTATTAGTCTTTTAGGAGAAATAATTTGTTCATTGTATTCATTGTCCACATTATCTAAAGAAATGTTTTTCTTGAGTTTGTTTACAACATCAGATTTGGGATAGTCCATCGTTTTTGATCGGTGTTTTGTAAAACTTTCTCTGGAATTTTGTACAATCTTTTCGCTGAGATTCTCTATTTTGGCCTTTATTTCTGATACCGTTCTAGGTAGCTGTATACTGTTCAATTCATTTGTGTCTTCTACATTGGTAGGAATTTTGATTTCATTACAGTCTCTTTCACTGTTTTCATTTATCACATCGTTTTGTGTAGACTTTTGGGATTTGATTGATCTGTCGTTTTCATTGTAGGTAATTGTTTCATTGTATTTTACAATTTCTAGTGAGGAAGTACTGAAAATTTGATGCAGAGCATTCATTTTCTCAGATGATATTTTATTGCATGTAATAACCAAAGGATCATCAGCATTTTCAATTTTCAGCATTTCACCTTTGTAACTCTTTTCAGTTCTGTTATTATTTTTATCAAAGGCATTGATTCTTTTGGATACTATTCCTCCAAATGGTGACTCTGGTGTGGAGAATCTTAATTCTTCTAGTTCAACAATAGGAGATGGGATTGAAACAGTATCAAGGGGAGTGTCTATCCTCCCCGTCAATTTATTGAGATTAATTGGAGTCGGTTGGCATTTATTAGAAAACAAATTGCTGGCATTCTGTTTTGTTAATTTATCGGGAGATTCTAAGGCAGAAATACTGTCTTCCCTTGAGTCTGATATTTCTAAAAAATCCCCTTTTTCTTTTGTGCTACGTTCAATCTTATATTCTTTTCGATCTTCACCAAAAATCGTTAGTTTGTTTTTATTAGAATCCACATAATTGTTGTTCATGAAATCATGTGATTTGTTTGTATGCTTCGGAGTAATGTTCTTACTATTTTCAGAACTTTGTGTCTTTTCAACCTTTTCATTCCAGAAATCCTTCCATCTTGTCACAAGGCTGTTGTGGCTTGCATTTGAATGGTCAGTCTCAATTTCGTTGGTGTTATTTATTTGTGGCTCGAAACTATTTTTCCATTTTTCTGCGAATGAGGGTAGTTTTGCCAAAATTTGTTTACCTCGTTTTTTACTTAGTGAGTCATTTCGTTGGATCAATGGGGAGTTTTTCCTCGAGATTGTTCTAGTTTTTTTTTCTTCTTTTCGTTGATATGTCTTTATTTTATCGTCCCAGTAATCTTTCTTTTCTATTATCAATTTTGAAAGAACTAGTTTTTTACTGTTCAGATTATTTATTTCTTGCGTTTTGTGTTGTTTTCTTTTTAGTTCGCTTTGCTTGTAAGTATTTTGATCTTTTGCAATGTATTTAAATGTATCCAACTGTTTTTCACTCAAATGATTTGCATCTTTTGATTCAGTTTCTGACTGAGCCGAAGAAATCACATTGTTTGCATTCTCGGTTGGTAAAAGTTTTTCTGTTGAATTGCAGGCTTCAGCTTCAGTAGACAGTTTCACATCTGCGTTAGAATCAGATGCCGAATCGTCACTCTCTTCGATAGTTTTTGTAGTTACGTGATTAGTTTCCTTACATTTTTTTATCCTTTGGTTTTTCATAGTTATATGGTTTTTGCAGTATAATTTCTCGCCAATTCTGTCGATTGCTTGTGTTTTGAAAACACGGCTTTCGTTATCCACCTCATTTTCTGTAAACTTCGTTTTGGAAATGACTTTGGGAAGCACTGTTTCTTTTGGCGATTCGTTTTTTGATTTATTTAATTCTACTTCGTAAATTTTATCATTTTCGTAAATTGATGGAATGTTTTCATAATTTTTATACACATTTTCTTTCTTATTTTCAGGAAAAATGCCCCATAGCTCACGTTCGGTAGGACCTAATTTATTAAATATTTTAGATAGTTCCATTGGTTGCCTGTAAATCATTTGAGCATACATACATTCCTGTTCATTTTCTTTTATTGAGAATAGTTTCCCCCTTGGTGAAAAGTCACTTTTTGAACTATTCTCGTTGGTTTCGGGAGAACTGTTAGCTTCATCGATACTTATATAAGCCGAATCCCAAGTCTCGAGGCTATTGTAGCGCGCCGGAATCGGAGGTATCCTTTCTACTTCAACGTTATTTAAAAAACTTTCTTGTAGTTTCAGATGATCATTATTTGCTTCGATAACTCGTCTCTCAATACCAACAGCTTTCTGAATACCGTTGAAATCATTATTTACTCCATATTCATTGGAGATATTATTTTTATTTTCTAAGTCCGAATGTTTAGCACCGCAAAAATCCTGCGATGGAGATGGATCATCGTACACTTTGAGAATTTCTTTATCAGTCATTTCTTCATAAGGTGTTTGTTGAAGAGGTGTTTCATAATATGATGATCCACTTTCGTAGCACTGACCTGTCTCGGGTTCTCTAATTTTCTGGATTTTCATATCGTACTTTTGCAAAGCTTCTTCTAGGTTTGGTGCCAGTATTATTGAGTCCATATCTAATTCTAGTGAGGAAGGTGCATTCATGACGCGAGTTGGAGTAACTGGTTCACCAATATGAAAGTCTATAGATGGAGATACTCGGTCATCTTCAATCGGAGCATCTTCCACGATTATAAGGCTTGTATTTAGGGCATTGTCAGTTTCTGAACAGTAATTATCGAGGTACCCATCTAAAGAATCGAATATTTGACTCTCAAGTTTATAAAGTTCGAATTCGTTAAATATTTTCGGATCGATTTCGTCATCCGCATTACCGATTATTTTGAAAACTGGAGACTTTGGTCGTTCTGGAATTTCCATTAACATTGGTAAAATTGGAGGTACATATTTCGGAACCACTTCATCATCGTCATCGAATGAAGAGATAATAATTTCTATAGACGCTCCTGCCTGAAAAGGATTATGGTAAATTTGATGTAAACTCTTTTCGATATGGGTTGAATCCTCTTCGTCGGTCGATGTGTAGCCTTCAACTTGTTCTGCAGTTGCATTGAAGCTGGATAATTTGCTTTTAAATTTTTTTCTGAGTTCTTTTGCCGACTCTCGACTTTCTTGCCTCTCCAATTTTGGTTCATTAATTTCAGTAAACGACTTCTTGGCACAGCTTTCATTTCTCGTTGAATTCACAATGTCGGGAGTAGCCGTGAAGATTTTTGGACTG
The DNA here is from genome assembly GCA_022606495.2 of Halesus radiatus. NCBI lineage: Eukaryota > Metazoa > Arthropoda > Insecta > Trichoptera > Limnephilidae > Halesus > Halesus radiatus. The sequence goes on along the minus strand of JAHDVE020001022.1, from coordinate 7,652 downwards.
ACACCCGTACCTTTTTGTGCTCTTGTAGATATATTTTGGAAAGCTTTACAAACTCGAACCATTACAATAACTTTATTGACAATAGCTCTAAAATGTTTATTAAAATCGGTAGTTATTATAATTTTAATACCGTTGACATCCGCATTACTTTGATATTCTATTAGATCTGGGCCGCGTAATGCCAAAGCAGTATTATTGCTTAATTTCCTATATTTATTAGTCAGATCTTCTATCGAGCCTTTGGTTTGTACCAGTGCATCGGCATCTTCATTAGAGATCCTTTCCAATCGTCCATCTTCCGTCAGCAACATTTTTTCTGTTACAAAATCGACTATTCGAAAGACTACCTTTCTTTCTGGCTGTGCGACCTCTTCGATCGCGATATCTTCATCTAGGTAATCCTTGCTGTCCTGTTTCTCTATAAACCCGGCTCCAACGTTAACAGCAAACGGAGATCCGATTAGATGGCATCCTTTGCTGATAAGCGACAATTCGTGATATCCCACCATTGTTGGGGTGTAGCATACTTTAACTCTGTCGTGTCTTATAAAAATGGTGACTTCTATATCATTTTTAATTTTGGGCACAAAGTAATTTTTCTGTACATTCATTTTGTCATAAGTTCGCATGTAAGAAGGGCCTTGCGTTAGGGGTGATGGGTTAGGGATAAAGTTTTGTCTATTTCCAAGGTTAAGGAAGACGTTCCTTATAATGTGTGCCTTTCCGTAAATGACAGGGATAAGGATCGATCCGTAGCAGTTTTCAGGTCCTTTGATCTGGACGGAGATGTCTCCAGGCTCCAGGCCTTGTTGGGCTGTGGGGTAGACGTAGAAGGCTGATCTCTTGTTTTTGGAAGCAGTGACGAGCCCCATACCTCTAGCGACATAGTCCAAGGTATAAGCCTGCGTGTTGAGGAGGGGGGAGCCGGCCCTGGAGATTGGAGGACTCATGCGGCTGATAGCATCTCGCACGCAACTCAGGTAGTGCGTCAGCCGGCATTCTTGATACGTGCTTAAAGACTTCTGGGTTAGCTCCACTTTTGAGAAAATCTGAAATGGTAGTGGATTCACTTTAATGTATAAAAATAATATTTTGGAAATCTTTTAAACAGTTTACAATAAAAACTACCGACTTCCGCTAAAATGCGGAAACCTACTAAAAGTTGACTAGATATTACAAACTCGTATGCACTTGTTTAGGCGATACGTTTATCCATGACAGATTTCAGCTTTTTTGTTTGAATAGGATTTTGCTTATAAAGTATTAAAATAGGTTTTTTTTTTAAATTTAATAATGTTTAAAGTTCTGCAAGTATTTTAGTTTTTATTATTGTGACAGCTTTTTCGGCATTCAAGGCCATTTTAAAACTGTGGTTAATCCACATTGCGACGACTTACTTTTATGATTTTATTTTCTCCCACCCAATTCTAGTTTAGACCAAGTTTAAAATAATTATTTATTACCGGTAAAGCCGATTCGGTTAGAAAATAATTAAAATTCTCTATTCTGTGAGGTTCTTACATTTAAATGACAGTTTTCTTAATTGATTCATTTAAATGAGTTATATTATTTTGGTAGTGTAGACATACTGAGAAGTGGTGAATAAATAAATTTCCCCACTTTGTTAATTAATGTTATAATAGGATCATTTATTCGTTTATTGATTTCCTATTGTTAAACTAAATTTATTTTCTTTCTATATGTAAGGGTTTAGGCTCGTTATTGTCAAGCGGGACGTGATTATTCATCAAGAGATGTTCTCTGAATTTGTAAAAAATATTTTGAATTTTTTTTGTTTTTAATTTTTTTATTTAATTTTAGTACATAAAACAGGCAATATACCCAAAACTTACATACATGAATAATGATACTAAAGCAAATGACAAACAAGTGAAAGATCGAAAACATTTAAAAAAAAAAAAAAAAATTAAGGGGAACGGCTGCGGTGCCTGTTTCATACAAAACTGAATTTTAGATTGGAGGCCAAAATACCCATCCAAACTGAATGATCTATTTTTTTAAATTAAAGGTTAAGTAAATATATAGTACGGATGAGAAGTATTTTATTTATTTTTCCCCTTAATATAAATACATATAAAATATTTAATAGTACATATATATCTTAGTAGCTAATCACAAAAAAGTATAAATTTATTTAACAAAAAGTGCCCAACTCAATAGAGAAAGATTTCTCGTGTTTGAGTTGGGGAGCAGCTCCATCTAGCGACAGTAGTGAATAAATAAAAGTACATCAAGAATGTAATATAGATAAAGTTTGTGTTGTTTTACACAATAGTTACTACAAAACAGAAGACTAAACGTATGAGATACTAGAAATCCTACAATACGGCGCATACAAGATAAACATAGTACATTCATATTTCGAAAGACCTGATCGAATATTTCTAGAGGATATGTTGGTTTTTTTTTTTAAATTTGCATGCAATATTTACAATTAAAAGTTTTATGAAGTTTAAGAAGAAATTAAAACTTGTGATTACTGTTGGAGTTATCTAATAATTGTTCATTTGTGATTTGAAAGAATTATAATTTTTTTATTTTATACGGGAGGGCATTAAAAATTTTTATACCTTGATAGGCGTAATGGAGTTGAGAAGCACTAGTTTTAAATTTAGGGATTTCTAAGTTGCCACGTGATCTTGGTCGGTTACTTATTTTTGTGGAAGTTTTTGAATTGAAATGGTCTTTGTGAATTTGTAACAATGTGATCTTTTTGAAAAAGTTATTTAAACTGAGGACTGTAAAAAAGTTAAACAGCCGTGTAGTTGGAAATATCGATGGTTTTCGTAGGATGACTTTTAAAATCAATCTCTGTATCTTTTCAAGAGGTTAGTTTTAAAGGTTCCCCCCCACCGATTATACGATATTGTAAAATGGATTGCGCAAGGGAATAAAGCATATATTGTTTTTATCATATTGGATGATAGAATGTTTCTCAATCTAATGAATATGTAAATAAGTTTTCTTACTCTGGTTACCGTATTTGTACTTGTTCTTTCCATTTTAGTTGACTGTCTACTAAACAACCAGTTACTTTATGCGATTTTTGCCGTTGATGTGTAAACATTTGCAATCGTGGCATTCTTTTTTATTTGCACACTGTGATGAATAGATTTTGATACAAATATTGTTTTCAAGTTTTTTTTTTTCTTTTAAAGAGAATAGGATGAAGTATGTTTTGTCAGTATTTAGTGACAGACAATTTTGGTGGAACCATGTTTTGAGTGTATTAAGATTTGTATATGCTATTCTCATTGTTTCCTTCCATGATTTTCCTTTTGTGATCACCACAGTGTCGTCTGCATAAGATATGATGTCTTCAACTGTAGGGAGGTTGAACATTTTATTTCCATATAAAATAAAAATGATTCGACCGATGACAGTACCATGTGGTATACCGAAAGATGCGGTTTTGGGTTCACTTGACGCATTATTAATTTTGACACATTGAAATCTTTCTTTTAGATAGCTTTGGAACTATGATAGCACTATTCCGTCTATCCTAATTTGCTATAGCTTTTCGATGAGTTTGGAATGTGATATGCTGTCGAAAGCCTTGCAATGAAGATACCAAGACCCTTTTCTCTATTATCTAAATTTTGCATTATTGTTGATGTTAATTTAGCAATCGCATCCTGAGTGCTGAGATTGTCCCTGAAACCGAATTGGTTTGGACTCATTATCTTCTTCTCTTTTATGTAGTTGTTGAGTTGTTCTTTACAATTTTTTCATAAATCTTAGCTATGTTTGATGTGAGGGATATGGGACGATAGTTCGAAATATTTTCTTCGTCACCAGATTTAAAAACCGAAGAGACAATAGTTTTCTTGTTGTTGTTCTTGTTATATTATAAGTAGGTGTATAAACTAACTCCTTATTGTCACCAGTGCTAATGTTTTGGTACCTAATAAAGGGAATCATCACATTTTCAGTTTAATATTAATAATAAAACTTTCTTTTTTTAAATTGATTAATTGTGTCATTAAAAATGTCTATTTCATTATTAGAGCAGTGTATGGTATTGTAATTTCTTAATATCTGCAGTAAAGGAGAGAAAAGTCCCGTATTTGTGTGATTTATCCTCCTTGATTTTCTTGTTGGTGTATTAATGTTGATTTGTGATAAAATATATATTAAAATTATATTAATTGATGCATGTATAATTTTGTATAAAAGGAATACATCAGAAAGTTTACGTCTGACTGACAGAGATTGTAGTTTTTAGTGCGAAATTCGATCATTATACATTCCAAATTGATCAGAAAAACTTCACGATATGCAATCATACGGGTTATTTTTCTTTGTATGGATTCGATTCTGTAATTATGAATCTCACAATTAGGAGACCAAATAGTAGATGCGTATTCCAAAATACTTCGCACTTTTTTAGGCTTGTTCCTATATTATTATTGGTTCTAATTTCTACATTCTATGTTCTATTTTTTTTTGTATTCGTTTTTCCCTAAAATGGTGAAGACATTTAATTTAGTCTCCCTAAATTACTTTGTGAAAGAGAAAACGAAAGAAGGGCAATAAATATCTCAGAGTGGGGGAGGGTGTTGATTCATTGAGCAAAGAAGACTTCTGAACCTTTGTCTTGTTAATCTCTTGCATAGGTACTGGTAAGTACTAAAATGGCAGGTGTTGTTAAATAATCAGGCAGGTAATTTTCTCGGTTATCTATTATTGTAAAAAAATTACCCATATTAATACCTATATAAGATTCTTAGAATTTATGCAAACAAGTCAGGGAAAAAAACTAATTGTTTGCCCAGAGCCAATGGGATTATAGCATCCTCATTCGGGTTAAAGGAAGTAGGGGAAGTGAAAAATAATGTTGTATCTCCGATCGGATGCGGTTAATTAAACATAGTCATAGGTAATACCAATTAAAGTTTCGATTATGAATAGTCTCATTTGTCTGTTCTCTGTTCATCTCGTTTGGGTGAAACTGGATCTATCTTCCACTCTGATCTGGAACGATGTGTTTATTTTACTTGGTCAAAGGACAAATTAATAAATGCTGTTGATTGTTATCGTTCAGAAAGTCACATTCCAAAGAAAAAAATCTCTGGAAACCTTTTGGAATTTAATGAAATCGAAACTTTTAAATTGCCTATAATTGTGGTTATAATAAATGAAGTGGATTAAATATTCCTATTGCTCAATATCGTATAAATCGCCCCCCAAAGGGCTTTTAATTCTTGATCGCCCCACAAGGGACTCATATCGCCCACTGGTGGGCAATATTGCTCACGTTGGCGATCACTGCCCCAAATCAATTGTGCAACATTATGTCCTAGTTCCCAAATTTTGATTTTACTTGTAGGTGAGTATTCCATAGGTCCTTAACATTTCACGGCACGTGACATTGTTATTGTAGAAAATTATATATTAATGTAACTATTAATAATTTTCGTAATTTCGTAAAGCCTAGTTAAATGCAAAAGTGGGGTGGTTAAGTATTTTAACCCCAGAATGGAAGCGAGGAGTAAAATGTATACTGTCGAACTTCAAACAAATTTTTCACTAAAGTGCCGACCGATCGCGTTAGCTTTCTTTAAGATATGCCTTCATTGCATTTGTCTTCATAGTAGAGGATTTCGCCTTTTTCTCGTAGGTAAGTTTAATATTTTTTTCACTGAGGAAATTTTTCGTCCATGGAGGAACTATTGAGTGAAATTTACTGATCGTTTTTCAGAAAAAATGAACTAGTAAATTATGTTTAATCATTGAAGAAGATAATATTAACACATCCCAAATGAACCAAGAAACCGAAAAACAACAGAAAATAAAAAGATTTCAGCCGCATCTGGGACTCGAACCCAGGACCTCTACCTATCCGGGGTAAAATTGTAAAATAAGTCAATAGATGTCTCATATGAATAAAAATCGGGTAGGCATATTCGAAACTCTATTCCGATTGCAATTGTGTTCGGGTAGAACTTTGCGATCATCATAAGGATAGCAGCCAATAATATGGGATTTAAAAATGGAGGATAATATTAACAAGTCTTGAACTTGAAGTATGATATCGGTGTAGATGTCGTAAATTGAACTGGTCTCATTAGCTAAGTCGGTTAAGCGGTTGCCCCGGATAGGCAGAGGTCCTGGGTTCGAGTCCCAGATGCGACTGAAATCTTTTTATTTTCTGTTGTTTTTTCGGATTCGTGTTTCATTTGGGATGTGTTAATATTGCCTTCTTCAATGAGGTTTACAAAGTTCAATAAGTTATAAAAAATAAATTGAGTAAATTATGCATTATTTTTTATCAATTTATTATGAGTGATCGCAATTTGTATTATATTATAAACTATATATACTTCTCGCTTCCATTAATGAGCTAAGGTAGAACGCTTCCATTTTGGGGTTATATGTAGTTTTAGTTAACATTTTTAGCCGTTCACAAAAAATACACTTCCACTGATTTAAAATTCAAAAGAGTTTTTTGTTAAAGTCACATCTTGATTTGACTGTCTTAACCCTTTAGTATGGAAAAACAAAATGAAAGATTTGCTAAAATGCTCTTCCACGTACCGGCGTAACTCCTAGATACTGCTCCGCCAGCCGCTGCGCGTGTCCAAGGTCTGTGGCCAGGTCGGCGTGCCCCTCGCACGAGCCCGGCACCACGGACTCGATCACGTCACACAGCAGCGTACCGTCGGCCCACACGGCGTCCAGCGAGTCGGGCCTGTTCTCCACCGGCAACGCATCGCGTAACCATTTCAGGATGCCCTCGGTCTGGCTGGGCGAAGGGAAGAGAGCTGGAATATGATCAGACAACAGTTGGATTATAATTGTGTATTTATTTCTTGATAAATAAAACTCGAAACAAACAAAAAAGTCACTCGGTTATTGATTAATAAGTTACAGGATATACGAAATCTCAGCATAATCGATTTGGATAGCCAGGAAGCTAAGCTCCTTCTAATACAATAGTAATAATCTGTCTCAGATATCGCTCCTGTACTGCGTTGCCGACAGTGCCATCCATGCGAAACAGTCGAATCTAAGTTATTATTTATTATAGTTTGTTATCATTGGAAAATGTTGAATTGCAACTAGTGTGTGCCAAGATAGTGCTAAGACAGAGTTGTGTGGCGGTTCATCCTCTTTGGTCTACACCTGCTAGGAAACACCCCTAGTAAGTCACCTCAAGAACGCTTTTCATAATTGTTATACGAGTATATGGTATATATGGGAGCTTTTCTAAATAAATTCATTTGTAGGAAGATAGGTTGCTTTGAAAGAAGGAAAAACATGTTTTATGGTAAATTTAAGGTTCACTTCACAGTTTACTTTGCTTTATTTCGTTTTTCTTTTTTTTTAAGAATAACAAACATCCCAGGGATACAAACTACCGGACAATATTTGAAAAATTCCTACTACCGTATTTATAAGCGGAAAATGTTGCTCGTTCAATGATTTCAAGCAGATCACGTAGATGCCTGGCGGGAACACGATGCATTTGTAGACTCGGCTACTAACCGTTTTTGCTTTTAAAACTTTTGTTAAGAACGTCTAAATCCCACGTTCTTCAGCTCCGTTATTTTAAAGCAATTTATCAGTTTACAACAAGTGAACATTATTTCACAAAACTTTCAAACTCAATCTAAATCAAAAGATTGGTA
>JAHDVE020001021.1:0-135679 GCA_022606495.2 Halesus radiatus | reverse complement strand
TTGATTTATTACGAATTCTTACAAACAAGTATCTTGCATCATTATTACAGCCTCGAATTCTTTCAATCGTTAAACATTACTCCTCTTTACATTTGATAACTATATAATCTTTACAATATTATGAATCTTTTTCAAAGAACCAAACCCTTAATTAATCATTTTTATTTTACTTTGGGAATCAATTATGAATCCACCAACCCAGAATTAAAGCTCTTACTGCTATGCCACTATAATGGTCATCTACGAAATTATCATGTATGTATTGTTTTATTACAGAGATCAGATTTGAGCAAACGCTTCACTAATTTACCGCTTCAGTCGTATGTGTCCATTATCGGTCATGTGAGTAAGAGGCCACCGGGTGCTAAAAATGAGGTAAATATCTCTCCCATGAATATAAAGTATGGAAAACACATTTTCCAAAGGGCAAAGTATAGTTTCTACTAATCATGAGGTCATTCTTATAACAGAAAATGGAAACTGGCGATGTGGAAGTTATGATGGAAGAGTTCCTAATGGTGAAGGTAAACCGAGAAGTTCAGCGGCCGAAGAAGAGCGTCTCAGGAATCACTCAGATCCGGAGCATGTCCACATCCGCTTCGCTGTCCAATGCCTTGACCACCGAGGAATTTATTAAATGCGGTTGGTACTGATCTGAGCCAATAATTTTAATAATTTTTTTTTCATGGAAACCTAAACAAATACTTGTTATGTTTACTTTTATATGCTTTTAAAAAAAAAAAGAATGACAAGCATTCTCAGGTTACGAATAAAAACCTGTTAATATTTAAAAATCTCTTACTGCTATCCACAGTAAGCGGAAGATGTTGCTTGTGTCGTGATGGAAGATAAGTCCTGGCTAAGGCCAGCCGAGGAATTCACAATGCCTGGGAGGGACTCCTGGGCATGATGCCACTCAGCCACTGACCGGTCAAAATGCTTCCCATGGGAATGATCTTCTAATTTTTTGCAATTTTAGGTCAAAAAGTTTTTGTTCTTTGAAAATGTTATTAAAATGAAATGTTTTTATTAATTTATCGAATTCCTTGCTTTATGTGTGGAAAAATAGCTAATTTCTTCACGATATATATATATCGTGAAGAAATATATATATATATATATATATAGAGATCCCCTCTCGTACTATGTTGATCAGACGCGACGGTACGCCAGGAATTTGTTGATCCGAAGGAATTTGTTGATCCACCCTAATTTGTTGATCCAATACCAAAGCAGGCATATAAACGTTGATCCAAAAGATCAACTTTCGTCACATAGATTTTGCTGTAAACCACGCCCATTTTTCCATCACATATACATTTTACACTTTTCCCTTTTTTGATCCGATTTGAATGAACCAATCAGGACGCTTTGTTTATCGAAGGCGTGCATGTGGTCCTTCACCGTGCTCATTTGTTGATACGATTTAACTCAGAGTGCTTTGCTTATCAACTGGTATATTTGGTTTTTAGCGAGTATGGGTACCGCCGCCCCGGAACGATTCGTTGGATAACACTACCTCGACGATTTTTTGCAAATACCGCACAAGAGTCCCAACTGCTTCTAACTTGGGAGATTCAATTTCGGAGGCAGGTGTAGGCACCGCCACCCAGGAACCATTTAATGGATAACCAACACCTCTGCCATAAATCACATCAAGTGGTTCGCTATGTTTGGTGACTTAGCAGGGGTGCCCAGGTTCATCTGGGTGAGATTTGTACATGTCTTAACAGTAGAGTATGTATGAAATGATGTATGATTTTTCTATGTGAATACCGCACAAGAGTCCCAATCGCACAAGAGTCCCAACTGCTTTCAACCTAGGACTTTTAATTTGAAAGGCGCGTGTAGGTACCGCCGCCCCAGGATTTAATGGATAAGCAACACTTCTACCATAGGTCACCCCAAGTCGTTTGTAAAGTTTGGTGACTTAGCAGGGGTGTCCGGGTCCATGGGGGGTTAAGTTTGTGCACGTCTTAACAGTAGAGTTTGTATGAAACGATATATGATTTTCCAATGACAATTCCACACAAAAGCCCCAACTGCACAAGAGTCCCAACTACACAAGAGTCCCAACTGCTTTCATCCTGGGAAATTAAATTTGAAAGGCGGGTGTAGGTACCGCTGCCACGGGATTTAATGGATAAGCATCACCTATACCATAGATCACCCCAAGTCGTTTGCTAAGTTTGGTGACTTGGCAGGGGTGTCCGGGTCCGTGGGGGGTTAAGTTTGTGCAGGTCTTAACAGTAGAGTTTGTACGAAATGATGTATGATTTTTCTATGTGAATACCGCACAAAAGTCCCAACTGCACAAGAGTCCCAACCGCACAAGAGTCCCAACTGCTTTTAACCTGGTAGATTTGATTAGGGAGGCAGGTGTAGGTACCGCTGCCCCGGGAATCATTTAATGGATAACCAACACCTCTGCCATAAATCACATCAAGTGGTTCGCTATGTTTGGTGCCTTAGCAGGGGTGCTCGGGTTCATGGGGGGTTAAGTTTGTGCACGTCTTAACAGTAGAGTTTGTATGAAATGATATATGATTTTCCAATGAGAATTCCGCACAAAAGTCCCAACTGCACAAGAGTCCCAACTGCTTTAAACCTGGTAGATTCGATCTAGGAGGCAGGTGTAGGTACCGCTGCCAAGGGAACCATTTAATGGATAACCACACCTCTGTCATAGGTCTCACCAAGTGGTTAGATTCGTTTGGTGAATTAGCAGGGGTGCCGGGTTCATGGGGGTTAAGTTTGTGCACGTCTTAACAGTAGAGTTTGTATGAAATGATATTTGATTTTTCTATGAGAATTCCGCACAAAAGTCCCAATTGCACAAGAGTCCCAACCGCACAAGAGTCCCAACCGCACAAGAGTCCCAACTGCTTTCAACCTGGTAGATTCGATCTAGGAGGTAGGTGTAGGTACCGCTGCCCAGGGAACCATTTGATGGATAACCAACACCTCTGTCATAGGTCTCACCAAGTGGTTAGATTCGTTTGGTGGATTAGCAGGGGTGTCCGGGTTCATGGAGGTGAGATTTGTCCAGGTGTTAATAGTAGAGTTTGCATGAAATGATATATGATTTTTCTATGAGAATTCCGCACAAAAGTGCCAACTGCACAAGAGTCCCAACTCCCTTCAACCTGGGAGATTCAATTTGATCGTTTTTAATTTAATTTAAAGTCCACCATAATGCTTATTTTGAAAATATATTTTTTTTAATATTATATTTCAGAGTATTTTAAGTAGATGGGCCAAAACTTTTTTTTAAATCACCGCTAGCCCCCAAATAATTGTTAAAGGTGCATCTAAAAACGCAAAAAATCAATTCGTTTAAGGGCCTCTATTTCATAACGTAATAGAAAAATGGATAAATTACTTTTAATACGATATAGATATACATACTAGATATTTACTATACTTTTTGATTAAAAAAATATCATTACTCTTAGGTGAGTATTTTGGCCTCAAATCCAAAATTAAATTTTGTTTGAAACAGCCCGCGCGGCCGTTCCTCTTAACAATCAAGTATGTATGAAATGCTGTATGATTTTTCTATGCGTATACTGCACAAGAGTCCCAACTGTTTGCAACTTAGGAAATTGAATTTAGGAGACGGGTGTAGGTACCGCCACCCCGGGAATCATTTAATGGATAACCAACACCTCTGCTATAAGTCACCCCAAGTGATTCGCTAAGTTTGGTGATTTCGCAAGGGTGCTCAAGTTTATGGGGTGAGGTTTGGCCTCCCCAACCAGACTCTTTCGACCCATCATTGCCTAGTACCAGTGACAGTGGGATGGATGGATTCATACGTCACTCCTGGACGCACTGACCCCCAGATTCGTACCCACCCCTCATACCTTTTTCTTGCCCTGAACTTCCTTCCTTTCTCTTAAAATACCTTCCACACAGCATCCCCAAATATGATATTGGCCTTGCATATATGTGGACTTAAAGTAAAAAAAATCTGGAGCCAGTATATATGTTGTGTTAATTGACTAAATTGTAAAATAACACAAATTAATCAAATGAAATTGCTTAAATGGCTTTTGCCGTGTTTGACCAGATATGAATAGCCAGGTACTTCCTCACCTTCCTCTACCCATCAGCCTCACAACATACCCCATTTTGGGGTACAAAAGTCTTACTTGCTCGAGCGGTGCTCACATGAATAAAAGTGAGTTAGTACGCTATAATTTGTTTTCATTATTTAATGTTCAAACGATGAAACAGTTTTACTAAAATTTATAATAAAAATAAAACCGTGCAAAATATATTTTTAAAAATAAGTTTAAAAAAATGATTATTAAATAATGTTGGCGACAAACGGTTTTACTAAAATTTATAATAGAAAAAAAACGTGGAAAAATATTTAAAAAGAAAAATTAATAAAATCGGCACAAGTTTGATTTGACCTGTAACCACCGTAACTAATCAATAATTTGGTGACCGACGTAACCGCTCACCTAGTTGTCTGGTGGTGGAAATTGATAATTTTAGCTATTTATAGTGATTAATTGTTATTTTTGTGAAAAATCGTTTATTATAAATTTATTGTTTGAGGACTGTACGATATATGATTTTGTATAAAAATTGCTTGAAATGGCTTACGCCGTTTTTGGTGACCAGATCTGAATAACCAGGTACTTCCCCATCTTCCTCTAACCAATCTCCTTCTCATCTCTTCTGCCATCAGCCGCACAACATACTCCAATTTAAATAATAATAAAAAATTAAAGTAATAAATTTTAACAAAATTGTTTTAAGTTTACCATATATAACTAACTAATCATCATGCCGTTTCTGCAGGGTTAGGCAGAGAGAAAAGACCGCCACACAATTCTGTCTTGGCACACACTCCTTGCTTCGTTCATATTCATACATCTTATACATACTCTTCTATTATTCAGATTGATATGGCCCGACTCAAGTATTTAGTCGTATCATTTAGTATCAATATTACGTCCAAGATGAACAATTAACTTTATCAATGAGGAGACAAATTAATTTGATCTCCTTTGAAGGCTTAATGTAATTTATTAGCTGAATGAAAAAATATTAACAAATCTCAAATGAAACCACATCGTAATGACGGCGTGGAATAATACCTACTTACATAAAACTTGGATAATGCAAATTTGAACGGAAATTTTGAAAAATTTTGTTGCGGAAACAAAGGAACTGAATAATAATATGAACCTTTCTAATCACAAATATCTCTTTTATTGAGTTAGGCTAGAAATAATCTAGTTTTAAATAAAATTCAAACTATGTTTTATCGGCGATATCAAACATATTTTTTACGCGATAGAAACAATCTTCTAATGAGCGATTAATTGTACTATTTTCTCTTACATTAAAAAAAGCTTATAGTTTAACCCAATATAATACTAAAAAAAATAATTACGTAGGTATAGAAAAAATATGTTTCCTACTTACAACAATCCCTAACTTTTTTTTTAACTCTTTTTATCAAAAGCATTCACTTGTGAATGGAGAGGAACTCACACTAATAAGTAGGTACCTTATTGGAATATAAATATAATAGAAATGAAATTTATAAAAATAAAAATAAGTTTCTTATGCTGACAATTTGTAATTCTAATAATTAATATTAATTGCACTAATTAATATAAATTCCAATTGTTAAGTGTTTTAGTAAATACAACATTTAATTCCTAACTTTTATTTTATTTATACCGTCCCCTTTATAGAATATTATAAAATATCTGAATTTTAACAATTTTCTACCACCTTACAAACTGTTCTTTCGTTGCTCAAGTTGACAAAAATGTATATAGTTTGTTGTCTTTCCAACGCATACACACACTATTTGAAAGAAGAGAGACCTCATAATTATTGTATCGCTCCGCACCATCTCGCCCGCTACAAGCGGTCGACTACCGTGGATTTTAGGGAATTCCCTTATAAGGGAGAGTTCAATTTCTGAACAACGGTTATTTGCTCAACGCCGAGAGACGCTGGCGGCTTGAATGTGGGACTGAGAGAATTCGTAGATTTGCGTTCTCTTTCCATGTGATGACCCCCCCCCCCTCCCCCCTTCTCCCCGCCCGACCCAAACCACGTTCAAAATCTTCGTTGTACCTACATACATATTCATTTCTGGATCAACCTGTATCTAGAAACTGAATACAAATTCATTTCTAGATCAACTTGTATCTAGAAACTGAGAATACATCAAACGGTGCAACGAAAGGAGAAAAAAATTGTAAAAAAAACCTATCAACTTGTATCTAGAAACTGGGAATACATCAAACGGAGCAACGAAAGGAGATTAAATTAATAAAACATATATGATCAACTTGTATCTAGAAACTGAACACACATTCATTTTAGATCAACTTGTATCTAGAAACTGCGAATACATCAATCGGAGCAACGAAAGGAGAGTAAATGAATAAAAAATAAATTGAACGTATGCTCAAGGAGAATAAATGAATAAAAAATAAATTGAACGTATGCTCAAGTCGGTGCTTGAAAATAGACTGTAAGATTAATTTGAAGAAACTCAAATTAGCTGATCTAACAGACAATGAAATCTCTATACATTTATTTTATTTTATTTATTAAACTTAAAATAGTTCCACTTCATGCGGGGTCTAATATAAACTTATGTGTTTTTACGTATTGCTTATTTCCAATACTTAATGCATACATAATTTTTATATCCTACTCTCAGTATTCTTAATTTAGGTACCTATTTTTTTTTTAATTCAGTGTTTACTAAGCTATATACAAATTGATGCCTTTATAGGTACTGTAACAGTAAACAATTTTGTGTATGGGATTTTTTTTTGTCTAATATCTTCTTTCTTTCTTGTATGGTATGTGTGGAAGTTTTTATTGTAATACAGTTTGTCTCTAAAGTAAGGTGGTTGTAAACTGTTAATATTCTATTTTTTTATATTCTATAAAGGGGACGGTATTAGAAATTAAGTGTTTTATTATTTAAAACAATTAATAATTAGAATTAATATAAATTAATACAATTAAAAGTTGACAGCGTAAGATAATTAAAAAGTTTTTATCTAATTCTCATCCATATTTGGTATTTATATACCAAGAAGTGTAAATTCGTCTCCATTTACAAGCGAATGCTTTTGATACAATATAATAGTACAAAAAAGGTCATGGGATTGTTTTTAGTAGGAAACACATTTTTCTTATAACTACATAATTATATTTTTTTAATATTATCTTGGATTAAACCATAAAATATTTAATTATATAATTAATAATGACTCCACAAAGTTTTCAATCATTTGAAGAAAACATAAAATATTTTTTTAATTTATGAGAAAATATCACAATTACTCGCTCATTAGAAGATTTCGCGTAAAAATAATTTTTGATATCGCCAATAAAACACAGTGTGAATAAAACTATATTATTTCTAACCTACCTCAATAAAACAGATGCTTGTGATTAGAAAGGTTCATATTATTATTTCGTTGATAAAGTTAATTGTTCATCTTTGAACGGAATATTTTTATTCCTTTGTAACTTATACGATTGTTAAAAACAATTACCATATATTTTTTTAACAGAACAAATTATCCAAAATAATACCATCTTATCATTTTGAATAAGAGAAATTGTTCTCAAATTAATTGCATTTTGTCAGCGCGCTAAAGGTGATATTTAAAAAGCAACATGTCCTCCCGCCGAAAAGCCGGGCTCAGCGGTGAACAACGCCGGCGGCTGGACTGTAGGACTGAGAGAATTCGTAGGTTAGCGTTCTCTTTCCGTGTGACGAACTCCCCCCTCCAATCTCTCCCCGCACGCCTCAACCCATGTTTACAATCTTCGTTGTACCTACATACATATTCATTTCTAGATCAACTTGTATCTAGAAACTGAGAATACATCAAACGGAGCAACGAAAGGAGAATAAATTAATAAAACATATATGATCAACTTGTATCTAGAAACTGAATACACATTCATTTTAGATCAACTTGTATCTAGAAACCGCGAATACATCAATCGGAGCAACGAAAGGAGAGTAAATGAATAAAAAATAACCGTTAAACTGGAGCAAATTTCTTATATTTTGATGACGAACATACCGACTGGGGTCAGTTGCAAACTGACAACCTTGGTAATGATTAAGGCACTGTTGCCAACTCATGCAGATGTATCCCACCGGAGCCAAGATAAACGGTGTTAAAGGTAGATCAACAAAGGTCATGTAAATCTTACTAGATCAACATAGTACGGGAAGAGGTGATTATATATATATATATATATATATATATATATATATTATTTTTTTTTTATCATCCATACTGGTAACACACTTAATAAGGAAGTTAAGTGAAAAATATTATTTTTTTATTGTTTCTTTACATGTTACATTTATTATTTACAATTCCATTTTTAACCTCACTAGGACTAAGCCTGTATCGAGACCTGGCTTTAAAAAATATATGTTCAAACCAACACTGATACTGAATATATAAATTTTACTTAGTATTAATAAATCGTCCTCTAAAAACGATTAAAATCATATGAGGCTTAAACACCCTGTGATTGGTCGGTGGGCTTTGACAGAACTTAAACCATTCCTTCTTGGTCGGTCTACTACGTGCATCAATAATCCGGACAATTTTGCTGGGTTTCGTGCTACGTGGTCTTGCACATGGATCACCACTGCGGTATACAAATTATTTCAAAAGTATTCATGTTTTTTTAATTTCTTGCTAATTATTTTCATTTATAGAATTTGCTGATTTCATACCAACCCGTGTGGGAATGGCCTTACTGTTAACCGACAAAACTGAGGTACTTGTGATGTCACGCGTACACTACCAGACTTTGAGCGTTTTGGCGGGGTTTTAAAAATTCTATCTTGGAAAATTATTTTAACTATAAAAATGACATTTATAAAAAAAAATAAATGTTGGTTATAACGTTCATAATAATTATACTGATATTCCTTATTGTATACCTACCGGTCAGTGGCTGAGTTGGCATCGCGTTTGGGTCTCACCCAGGCGTTGTGAGTTCAATTCCTCGGCTGGCTAAGTCCTCCATTACGACACAAGCAACGTCTTCCGCTTACTGTGATGGTAATAGGAGATTTTCAAATATTGTCAGGTTATTCGTAACCAGGGAATATTTCTCTTTTTAAATTAAATTAAATTTTATTTTATTTTCTTTCCCCATTTTAATTTTTGTTAAATATTTCCTCCAGGGCCTCACCTTTATTTGGTATTTGTATTCTCCAGGTGGCAGCAAGAACTTGGAGTCTCGCATGATGGCCCGAAGTACCACCTGCGGGGCCCTGGACGAGGGTAGTGCCAACAGTCAAGTCTCCCTACTGGGGTGGACCCATTCACTCACTCTACCACGTTTCCTCCACCTGCGAGACGGTCATGGGACTATACAGTGTCTGCTGCCCGCTAGTGTAGGCACATTGATTCTTGTACCTTGTTTATACCAGCTCGTTAAAAACCAAAATGTGACAAAGATTTATCCTTAATTTTTTCTGTAATTCAACTAACCTTTATGCTTCCTTATTATGTGCATACTAGCGCAGACCCGTGAAAAATAATGGGATTTTATAATTGTAGGATTTGTGAAGCCTAAAATTTACATGAAATCTTAAAATAATGTATTTTTAAATATAAAATTTAAAGCAAAAATTTTTAATTCCAAAATATATTGCCACGGTCAAGAATTGAACCCCGATGACTGCTTAGAAGCCAACTGTGCTGATCATTATACCACCAATTGTTTTAAGAACTGCGGCATAAATTCATTATATGTACTGAAAATAAGAATTGTTTAATTTGAATTTTAGAATTAGAATGTTACATACTACGTACTCACATCACAACTGAAATTATATTGTTTAATAATATATAATATCCTTAAATATTTTGCACCTAGTAGAAAGTTTTCACTTAGGTAAGCAATTGGCTAAGTGTGGGTAATAGTACATATATGCATACTGAATAGTCCCTGCCTTTCTGAGTGATTGCCCAATCAGCGTATAAAAGCTTTCTATATCTTAACAATGAGTATATTACACAAAGTACATATCGTCACATTAGAGGTAAAAGTCACTATGTGTCATACAGCTAGTATGGCACTTAATGAGTTTTACCTGTACAATATAATCCTCATATCATTCGCAGTAAGCCAATTAGATCCTTAAGTTGAAACAGCTCTTCCAGTCTTGCTGATTGCGTAACGAC
The DNA here is from genome assembly GCA_022606495.2 of Halesus radiatus. Classification (NCBI taxonomy): domain Eukaryota; kingdom Metazoa; phylum Arthropoda; class Insecta; order Trichoptera; family Limnephilidae; genus Halesus; species Halesus radiatus. Next base: position 125,450 of record JAHDVE020001021.1, on the reverse strand, counting down.
GTGAACACGACACTTGATGATATTGCTGACCCAATCGAGATGTACTCGTATGATACATTCGTTTTTTAAATTATTCTCTGGAAATTGAATATTATTATTAGGAGATTCTCTTATTAACTATGAATGTGTCTGTTTTAGAAACCAGAGCTTCAATCCATAGCATCTCAAATCAAGCCGGAATCCATTATCGAAGTTAGAGGAAAAGTTTCCCGAAGACCAGATAGTTGTATCAACATGGTAAGCATATTTCACTGTATATTTTTATTTCATCAATGTGCTTTAAAGGGATAAAGGTGTTATGTACACATTTTTATTGAAAAAACAACCAATTTTACGTATTTTACAAAATAGTCATTAATAAGTAAGATTGTATGATCCTTAGTAAATACTTTAACGTACTAGAACTTAAATTATACTAATCTGAGAAAAATTTCATTAAAAATACTTTGATCTTGATTCACTCAAAACTTCGATTTTGTAACATTCACTTGAGTCTTCAATTGCAACATGAAAGGTAATTACAATAATAATTATTATATATTTATTCTGGAATGTGGGGAGGTTAATGCAATCCCACACATCCCATAAATAAATAATAACTCTGGTTCACTAACCCCTGAGAAGTGCATTTGTAATATGATTTTATTTGAAGATAGTTGTAGAATTTTAAGGGCGAGAGGGTCGTCGAAGCGGAATTATTTATTATTTCGAAATATTGATAGTATTATTAAGCAATACAATGAATATAATGTTTTTAAATAGAAAAATATTTATTAATTATTAAATATTTTTTAAATTTACATACGCTTAGCATTTATCAAAATCTAATCAGAAATATTACTTTTTCTGACCGTCCTATTGTATGTTTTACAAAATATTTAAAATATGAATATGATTTTTAAAGTGGAGAAAAATATTCTTAATCCTTTCTCGTTACGTTTTTGTAAATAAACTTAACCAAAGATTTATAATCCGCATTTTTTTTTTTAAAAAGACATAAAAGTTACGTAGTGTTTATGAAAAATTTAAACTACACACTGTTCTTTTTTTAAATTTATCTCATCGACTTGTTAAAGAAAAACCTTCAAGGCATTTTTTAAAACTTTTTAAATGTTTTTGTAAAACCTGCGTAGAACGGTCAGAAATGTGTAATATTTCTGATTTTATTTTGATAAATGCTAAGCCCATGCAAATAAAAAAAAACGTAATAAATATTTTTGTCTTTAAAAACACCATGTTTATCGTTACACAAAAATATTATCATTATTTTGAATTTCTAAATAATAACTCTCCGATGTCCCTCTCCCCGTTAATGATTTGTATTATGTATTTACTTTCAGAAAAATGAGACTGGAGGAATAGAGGTCCTTGTGGAAACGTTGTGTATTTTAGATCCACTCGCTTCACCTCTTCCGTCGTCACCCCAAAAGCTGACAAATATAAGTGAGGTTAGTCAGAATGCTTTATTAATCATATGTAACAATATTTTATATGTATTAAACTCGATTTATTTAATTAGTTTTCGTAAAATTAAAAATATGGTTGAATATAAGGTTTATGTAGTTAGAGAAGTTTAGATAAATTTTGGTGAACTCTCCTTGGCATGTATAGGCTTTTTTCCTTAAATGCCACTTTTAGATTTTATGAAGTAAATACACAGTAAAGAACCTAACCTAACCTAACCTTAAAATTATATCTTTTTTATCTCATATATATATATATATATATATATATAAAAATGAATGTTTGTCTGTCTGTCTGTCCTCGACTTTCTCGAAAATTACTCGACCAGTTTTGCTGAAAATTGCACAGTTTGTTCATATTAGTGCTGAGAAGGTTTAGACAGTAGTTTGAATGAAATCCAATATGTAAAACTGTTGCTATAACGTTTTAAAATTAGTATAAAAAACATTGAACACGCCATGTTGTATTAAGGTTAGCCATAGATATACCACTCTGGTTAGCCACAGATTACATACTCAAAAGAAGGTTTGTTTAAATAATATTTTAGGGTAGAATATTTTAAAAATCTAAAACACAAGTAGGTACCAACTTAAAAAATAAAGCTTTTGAAAAAATAAATGTTTGGAATAAAATAAAATTTTCAAATGAATGTTTTTTTTGTTTAGAGATAGTAATAGTCGTCACAAAGCATTTCTTTCGCTGTCAAATAAATTATGGCACCCAAACGACAAGCAAGAATTCACAACTTCATAATTTTATTCCAAAAAAATAAATAATCCCGAGCAAAGGCCGGGTACATCAGCTAGTATACAATAAATAAATGGATTGAAGTGGGGAAGGGAAAGGAAAACAACAAAAGCGGAAATGAAGAATTATAGTAGTGGGAATAGAGATGCATACCTTTTTAAAATATGTGTACATAATCTTAGGATAAGATTGAATTATTTACATTATAATGGGTTCAAAAGTGATCATTCGCATTCATATATTTAACTACACTTAATTCTGTTTTTGCATGGGGGATGCGTTCCACAGAATACTATAAAATTTGTGTAAAAAAATACAATACATAATGTATAAGAAAATAGCAGATATTTATTTATTTTTATATCAACGGATCATTGTCCAATTGCACAAAATAGGCAACAAGAAATGAGATAAACAAAAGCCACAGAAAAAGAACTGCACATACATAATACATGAATGAAGCAATGAGAAAAATGTACATTTGAGAGAACATTCAAGTCGAGACCATGATGCTAGACATTTTATAGGATATTCTTCAAAGTTTGTTTTCATAAAGCCTGACAAAAATCATTTAGACTATTACCAAAAATTTTAAGGCCCTGGCTTGAGTTAACAAGTCTCGACATTCTGGAGAGTGGAGAATGGTATGCATAATTAGTAAGTTGATTGAGGAAAAACAATTTATTGTTTCTGAGTCTACGGCGAGGAATGTTGAACTGGATGAGTTGTAACAAAGGAGGTTAATCAATAATACAATTAATATTGTTAAGATATGTTCTAATGTGTGAAAATCACCCCGGGATGTCAAAAATAAAACACATTATTATTTTTTTCGACACTGTTGTTGGGTAGTGTATGCGCGAGGTGGGAAAAATCCAATATTCCAATAAGAATGGATATTACCATTACACCTTGATGACCGTGTTATTTCAAAATTGTGTAAAAAAAAAGACTGCATAAAAACAGAATTGACCGTATTACAAGATTGTACATACTTACAGTTTAAAAATTTGGTTTCCAGGGCAAAGAAAAGGGTGTGAACTCCAACAGCTGGCGCTCGCACACGTGCGGTCAGCTACGGGCGGAGCACGTGGGCGGCCACGTCCGGCTGTGCGGCTGGCTGGGGCACCGCCGCATGGGGCGCTTCCTTCTCCTGAGGGATGCCTATGGGGTCACCCAGTGTCTCGTGCCAGATGATGTTAGTATTATTCGAAATATCACCTCTCTTCAGATGCTGATATCATATAGAAAATATGACTTTTTAGCGTTTTGATTATTTTTTTATGTGATGCCTTACAACAGTTCCAAGGATAAAACGGAACAGTGACAAAACAGTACATAATAAAAGAAATACATGTATTATGTTTTTTTTTTCTTCTTTTTCTTCAGTGTTCTGTTTTCTAATTTAATCTGTTCCAACTACCCGGAAGGACTGTGGCAAACCTATTTATGGGAATTTCGAGACCCTGAAGGGAGTGGGGAGGGGAAAGAGATGAGTGGAGAAAAGGTTGGCAAGTACCTGGCTATTCAGATCTAGTCATTTAGCTTAAGTTATTTCAAGCAATGTTTCGATTATGAATAGTGGTCTCTCACCAGGATGATGCTGAGAGTATCTAGCACTCTTGATCTGTGAAAGCTGTGAAATTACCCATATGTTTTACACATACTTATCTACATTGGTTTTCAAACCCGTAACCTCTGATCCGGAGCCAAGAAACATACCGCTTTGCCACAGAGATTGTTATATATTTTTGAGTCTTTTTGAATTTTTAAGCCATTTTTGTAACATCCATCAAAATTAATAATCACTGGCAGGGCAAGATATCATCGCCTGTGACAGAAACAGGCACATCTCGTATTTAGCAACTTTTTAGGAGAGCGAGAAACGTTTTTTTTTGCCAAATTCTTATACATTTGTCACATGTTTCACTAATGTGGTGTTAATTATACTTTTTTTCGATTAGACGCGAAACGTGTAATAAAATGGGATTCCGACAAAAAAAAACCAGTTTTTTTTTTAACCCTCCTGGAAAGTTGCTAAATATGAGATGATTTGTGTTATGAGCGACACTATGTGAAATACTAAGTGTTAAAAAATATTGGATCCAATTTTATTGACTCCCTGCTTGGATACATTATATTCTCCTCCCCACTTCTTTTAGTCTCACAACATTCCCCAAAATTGAAGATGCCATTGTCCCACTGGCTCCGGGAGTTTGGTATTACAGTATGTAAAATCTTCCTGCTTTTTTTTCATCCACAGCTTATTTCCAAGTTGCCCAATCTGGACGCCATCCCACTAGAGTCCGTGCTAGAGGTGACAGGGCAGGTGACGGCGCGTCCCCCGGGCACCGCTAACCCCGCGCAGGCCACGGGGGAAGTGGAGTTGCTGGTGGCTGACCTACGTTTGTTAAACTCTGCCACGTTCCAGCCGTTCGCCGTCCGCAACTATAATAAGGCGAAGGAACACCTTAGGCTACAGCATAGGCATGTTTAATTTTATATATCATTTTAACCTGATTTACGTGACTGTCGCATATGTGATCAATCAGCAGTTATCCCTGTATACGGATGCCACATACGAGGTGTGTTCAAAAGAAAAGGTGAATTTTGAATTTTCGCGGGCTGTGTACATTCGATTAACGATTTTTTTATTTTTTATGTTGGTACATATATGTTTATCATATGTTAGCATTATCAGCCATTTTGGACTAGTGGTTTGTTTTTGACAACTGGAAAGGTTAGTCACGTTTTGTGTGTTCTTCGATTTTTTACTTTTTATTATTTTAGTAAAAAATCGAAAAACATCGATTTTTTGGATTTTTTGAAGAAATGCTGATAAGGACATAGAAAAAAAAGCAAATCTTAAATTTCACTTTAATCGGACTGATGATGCCCCAGAAAACGGCTATCAAGTTCCGACCAAAACTAGGAAATTCCTCCATAGGATTAACAATTAATAACAATTTTTTTTTGAAGAAATGCTGATGAGGACATAGAAAATAAAGCAAATCTAAAATTTCACTTCAATCGGACTGATGATGCCTCAGAAAACGAACCTAAATAAAAATCGAAGAACACCCAAAAACGTGACTAACCTTTCCAGTTGTCAAAAACAAACCACTGATCCAAAATGGCTGATAATACTAACATATGATAAACATATGTGTACCAACATAACAAAAAAATGGATAATCGAATGTACACAGCCCGCGAAAATTCAAAATTCACCTTTTCTTTTGAACACACCTCGTATGTGATCCATGAAGTTTCAGCAAAACACATACATTATGTAAAAAAGGGTATTATTATTCTTTAACGAGAAGTGTACCGACTTGAATTTTAACACAAAACTGCATTAACGTCATCTGTTGGCTACAATGGTTTGTAGTAGGCATTTCTGGATAATTCTATATTAAAAAAGTTTCATTATAATCCGCAAGGTGGCAGTTAAGAAGTTCCGGGCCAGAAATTATTATGAATAATTTTGGTTATGATGGGATGTACCTATGAATGATTTTTATTTATTAACAGACCAATAACTCACTCTGCACGTATCTGTTACTCCCGTGCATTTTTTTCTGTCGAGAATGTCGCGTAGATGGAACCCGGAAGACATTTCAAAATTATTCTTTCATTCAAAGTGCTCTGATGACATTCTCATACACAATTTATACTCCTGGGGATCTTTCTCTTCGAATTCTTTAAGGACTATTGACAATACCAGTGAAGATCTGTGCCCCATCCAATTCCACAGTTAAATTAAATTTATTATTTATTAATTAACATTAATTATTTATTTATTTCATCCTCCAGCAATTCCAATACACCTTGGTATAAAAAAAAAATATTTTTTGCAAACTCCCCTTTAACGCGTGTTGTTGTGTATCCATTTTCGCAACTTTCCGCGTTTGAACTAAGGACAAATTGTTGTATTTTCCACTCTCCGTTCGGCGCGGTATTGGCTATTAACGGAGCTGGGACCGGACAGTACTGTCCTGTCTTCTGTATTGTCCTTCTGTGAACGCTGCATAAGATACCCTGCTCCATAAACTCTATTTTGTTGTTGTTGCAATACGCAGTATTCATTAATTTCTTACTACATGGAAACTTCAACGCTAAAAAATCATTCCCACTGAAGATGCTTTTGAAATGTGTAGTGTATATACATATAGGCACGTCCTCAAAATAGAGCAAAAAAAATTTGGATGGTTTTATTTTTTAAATCGAAAAAACTAGAAACGTTATTTCCTTCCAGAAATAGGAGTCAGATATTCTAAAGACAACGATTTTTATATAAAGTTTTAGATGATGATGAAAAGCTTTTAATCTGGTAATTCGCAAAAAGTCACAGTACAGCATGAATACTTTTTCTGCAGATAACTAATGTAGGTAATATTATTTTATACAGATATGTGGATCTCCGGTTTCCCGACATGCAGTACAACCTGAGGACCCGATCGGACATGCTGATGAAGATGAGAAAATACCTCTGCGACGACCATTCCTTTGTAGAAGTGGAAACCCCAACACTTTTCTGCCGCACTCCCGGGGTAAATTATCAAGAAATTTTAATGGTATCCTTGGCTTGCACAACTTACTTATTTGACGGTCAGCTCCCATAAATATGCACCTTGTGGGTTGCTGACTCAAGAAATACTACGAATGATTTTTCTGTTAATTCTATACGGGTAATTAGCAACATGTATAAGGTTTCAAAGGACAATAATCCTCAAACTGTAATATTTTAAAGTTTACATGAAATATGTGCTGGAATTTTAGATAAAACATTCAAAATTACTTTCACTGGTTTTCAAACTGCACTTTCAGACATTTTGGAATATATTTCATAGAATTTAGGGATTACAATTTGAGGATTTTTGTCTTTTGAAACCTTATGGATTTTCCTAACTACTTCCCGTATAGAATTTATTGATAAATCATCTGTGGTATTGCTTGAGTTAGAAACCTGAAAAGTGATGTATGGGGCCATTTTTGAGTGCTGGCCATTAAATTAAACATCCCTAATTTCTAAAATGTACATATATTTTTCTGTTAATTTAAGTACATAATACATATTATATTTAAGTTCATAGTACATACATACATATTATATTTAAGTACATAGTACATACGCACATATTACATTTAAATTCATAGTACATACATACTAGTGGTGGGCGAAGCAGCTCGGTTTAGTGAGCCGGATCACTAAATCAGCTCTTTGTACCGGTTCGGTGATCCGGCTCGTTTAAACGACGGTTCGCGTCCTCCCGCACCATGCCCTCTCCCTCGCTCACTTACCACTCCTAAAGACGTCCTTAAGACGCTCTTACACGATACTTTTTTCGTCCAGTTTTCATGTGGATTGTCTTTACAGAGAGCTGATTTAGTGATCCGGCTCACTAAACAGAGCCGCTTCGCCCACCTCTAATACATACATATTATATTTAAGTACATAGTACATACGTACATATTATTTTTAAGTACATACGTACATATTATATTTAAGTACATAGTACATACGCACATATTATATTTAAGTTCATAGTACATACATACATATTATATTTAAATACACAGTACATATGTACATATTATATTTAAGTACATAGTACATACATACATATTATGTTTAAGTACACAATACATACATACATATTATATTTAAGTACACAATACATACATACATATTATATTTAAGTACACAATACATACATACATATTATTTTTAAGTATATAGTACATACGTACATAATTAACAACAATTTGTAGTTTATGCTTGCCTACTTAATTTAATCTATAGCTACACATTATTTTGAAATAAACTTTATTAAAGAGAGATTTTAGTGTTTTTTCACCAGTATGTACAGAAACCTTTCTTTATTCGGTTCCAAAAGTAACTGGATAAAGAATTGGTTCCATATCAATCTCCAGTAACTGGAACCGCAGGGACAACTCATTTCAGGCATCAACTATCTCTAACTCATTGTGTGGTCCCTTTTATAATAAATATTTTTAATCATTGAAAATAATAAATAACAACTCTCAAAATAAAACCGAAAAGACACAGAAAAGAAAATGAAAACGGTAGCAGCTGGAACTCAAACCCAGGACCTCACGGTTTATTCGGGTCCTTGCGCTCTAATCCACTGAGCTACAACTACCCTAATCCGTCCGGTCATTTTTATCAGTACCATACTTCAATTTATAAGAATAATCATTATCATCTTCAATTAATTCCCATATGTTTTTTGGCTGTTACCTTTATATCATCACTACAAGATTCTATCCGAATTTTATTTGTAATCTTTAGATAGCGTCTCGGATATACCTATCTGATTTTTTATTTACATGGGACATCTGTTGACTTTTTCTACAAGTCTAGGATTAATATTCAATTTTTGGAATAACTTGTTGAAGCTCAAACCTCATTGTAATATATTTTTAATCATTGAAGATAATATTAACAACTCTCAAAATGAAACATGAAACCGAGTGTATTTATGTATCTATACATATCTATAACCATTCAATTTGCTTTCAGGGTGCCCAAGAATTTGTTGTTCCTACGAGACATAAAGGACAGTTCTATTCACTTGTACAAAGTCCTCAACAATTCAAGCAAATGCTAATGGCTGGTTCCGTTGACAGATACTTCCAAGTTGCCAGATGTTACAGGTGAGAACTGTTCTAAAATACCTTTGGTGTAATGTTCTTCAATCCAAATCTTGAGTTAAACCGCATAGTTAAGCATCCATATTATAATATTGTGTGTTATTTATTTTATACGCCAATTTGTAGAGATGAAACGATCCGGGGTGACCGACAGCCAGAGTTCACGCAGCTGGATGTGGAGATGTCTTTTGCTGGGCGGGAGGAGATTCTTGGACTGATGGAGGGGCTGCTAAAGGCCTGCTGGCCCCGACCTCTGCCCGACACCTTGCCGAGACTCACGTACCAGGAGGCAATGTCTCGATATGGGTCAGATAAACCTGATGTCTCCTATGGTCTGGAGGTAAAATATATTTACATATATTTTAAGATTAAAGCCCTACAGTAGCAATAGGCAGCCAGTTAATTGGGTAGAGAAGATATCTCCACATTTATGCACCTCACAGGAAGACACAGGAAGAGGGAGAAATGTTCCTTGGCACTGTAAACAAAAAAATTATAATACGGTATATATGTTTTAAGAATATGTAAAGAAAAGCCCCAGATCTCACGCATTCTTTGTAGGCAAATTTGAAAAAGTAAACTGAAACATACCATTGAAGTGTCAACTTCTTTTTAAATAGGTATACACAATTTAAATAAGGAACTCCAATCCATTTTATTTTTATGTTTTTTATTATTATCAATAATGGCGTTCAAACTTAAATACCTAAGTATACCTAATATAGTTAAAATAATTTCAAAGTTAAAAATTTTCAAAGGCCGCCAAAACCCGCCAAACCTATGGCCGGTTGGTTTTGATCAGTTTGAGTTGAGTTTAGCATGTCAAAACAAGCTTTGAACTTTACCGTACATAATTTTATGTTCTATTCATAGTAAACCATAACTTAACATAAGTAATAAAATTATGTACCTTTTTAGAAACTTTAACTCAAAGAATAATAATAGTATTGATCATTAACATTATCATAATATCCGTATTGATAATTGGTTTGCTCATTAATACTGTAATTTCTTTCATTAATAATAGTTTTTTTATATTGAACAACAATTATGGAGCTTAAAATCAGCCAAATTATGTTTAACTTTCACCAAAACTAAAAAATTACATATTTAAAATACAAAACAAAATCGAAAAATAGAAATGTCCATGCTACTCCAAAAACAGAATGTGCACGTGACTTCAGAAGTTCCAAATGTAATGGTACCAACATAACGTGTTTTGATGAGATGATTTTTTATACACTTTTAAATAATGATTTATAAATTCTACGTATAATTATGTATAATGAAAGTTATATATTCAGAATCTGCGTTTGCTGATCTATTTGAATATGTATTTTTAAAAAGCCATTATATTTTTCACTGGAATTAATTTATTATTAGATCCAGAATTAATTTATTTCAATTTTATTCTTTCCCAGCAAAGTTCACTCGGTGTTTAACACTTTCTTTGGGGGCAAATTTGGGAATGGAAATCATATTGATGTGTCGGTTTTTTAAAACTATAATTTAAATTGTTATCCAACGTGACAATGTCTTAAGATGGACTAACCCCAGAAACTAACTAAGTAATGAAATGAAATTACAAAAATGCTCCATGTACAGCAAGTTGAATGCAGAGCTCTTGATATAAATCTCCACTGATATTCAATTAAAAGTCGTTTCTTGTTTCCAAGTTTTTTAATGTGTATTTTTTTTAATTCAGTACTTTCCCTCGGAGAAATCTGTGCATAAATGGCCAATGTTTGACAAATCAACTTTTTTAATAATAATTTTTTTTGTATTGTGGACGTTTGTATTCAATAGTAATAATATAACACTCGACTTCAAAGAAGCGTTACATTATGTATATGTATGCATATTGCATATACATATTATTATTTATTTTTTTATTATTTATTTACTATTATTTACTTACTATTATTTAATTTTTAATATTTACTTATTTTGTATTCATGTATTATTATTTACTTATTAGTATTTACTGATTATTATTAAATTGTAAAGTCGCTCATCTCAACACAGGATTGTCCTAGTGAGATGAGTGGCTAATGTTTTTATTTTTATATTTAAATTTAAGAATAAATAAATATTATAAATAAGCAATGTTTTCCCAATTTTAGCTCCAGGATGTTAGCGATATAATGAAAACCAACGCCGGTATTCTTCAAAGATTCCCCGAAAGCTTACACAGTTCTGCTATAATAGGGAAAGGACCTTCATCGGGCATAACCCCTGCATTTAGGAAACAGTTGCAGTTGTATGCGGATGAAACACACCCAAAAGCCAAATGTTTTGTCATCAAGATAAAGGATCCTTTGGATAAATGGTTCACATCCAAACTGAATACGGTGCTCGGGGAAGATGTGATGAGAAATCTGGCCGCCAAATTGGAATTATCCCAGGACGATTTGATGATCCTAGCTTATGGACCAGAGGAAGAAACGGTAAACAATTCAATATATTATGTTGCAACAACATTATAGCATTTTTTCTAATACATAGTTAGGTTAATAGGTAACAAAATTTCTTGTATAACTACGTACCATTTAAAAAAAAACTATATATTCAGTAAACAAACACAATGTAATCCGTCTTCCAGAAGGCAATAAACCAACCCGAAAGTACCTAGTTTTAAATATAATTGTAAAGCCGTTCCGTCAGCAATAAAACAAATTTCTCAGTTATAAATGCACTATACTAGAAAGAACAATGGGACTCACTCCTGGTATATATGCTATATATACCATAGATTTAGTTTTAATTGTACCAGTCTAAAGATGCCCGTAATAGGGTGAAACCGGTTCGGTCGAAAATAAACAAGTGGAAGATACATAATTGCAAAGGTTTTTTAATAAAAAAATTCATATAGTTATTGTAATTACATAATACATGTGTAAAAGGTAACTTTTTTTTCAGTGCTTATGTTTGGGAGACCTGCGCACTAGACTAGCCGACGACCTAGAGTCACGTCAGGCCCTGAACAGACTAAGCGGAGACCACCCGCTGTGGGTGGTGGACTTCCCCCTCTTTCTGCGAGGAAGCCAGGGGCAGATGGAGACCTGCCATCATCCCTTTACGGCGCCCAACGCTGATGATGAGCACCTCCTCTCAACTGATCCATTCAAGGTATGTGAGCATGTGATAAAATCAGTTTATTGCAGTAATCTAATGAATAACTAAATCATTTTCAGTTAATCCCTTTTCAAGGGTTTGTATTTAAAAACAAATGATTGTTTCAATCACTGATCAACCCATGTTACAAGTCCTGAAATACATATGATTCTGTGGCCCTTGTCTCTGTGCAGAAACGGGCGGTCCGTTTGATAGATTCGCCAATCTTAACAAACGAATTGCAATCTTTGGAGCACAGACGTCAGGTGGGAATGCTGTCCTTGTTTTACCGGTATTTTAATGGAAGATGCTCTGAGGAACTAGCGTCATTGATCCCTTCGGGACCAGTGCATAGTCGGGAAACATGCCAAACGCGTGCTCAACATTTGCACACAGTCAACATTTGTCACATGAGAATGGGTCGCTTTTACGACTCGTTCCTGTGTTCAACAGCTCGTCTGTGGAATGATGGAAGACCCAAGTTCACTCCTTCCTATCCTCTAAAAGACCCTCCACACAACATCCCAAAAGATGATATAGGCCTTGAGGGAAATTATTTCCTTCAGGGTCTCCTGTGTGGAGTTACCGTAAAAAAAAAAAAAGGTTTTTTCAATCACTGATCAACCCATATTACAAGTCCCGAAATACATATGATTGTTTCAATCACTGATCAACCCATATTACAAGTCCTGAAATACATATGATTGTTTCAATCACTGATCAACCCATATTACAAGTCCTGAAACACATATCATTGTTTCAATCACTGATCAACCCATATTACAAGTCCTGAAATACATATGATTGTTTCAATCACTGATCAACCCATATTACAAGTCCCGAAATACATATGATTGTTTCAATCACTGATCAACCTGTATAACAGGTCCGCAGCCTGGCATACGACCTAGTGATGAACGGCAGCGAGGTTGGGGGTGGCTCCGTAAGAGTACACAGGCCCGAGCAGCAGGAGAAGCTGCTCAATATGCTGGGATTGCCCGTGGGGCCTCTGGAACACTTCATGAACGCCCTCCGGAGTGGGTGCCCCCCGCACGCCGGCATCGCACTCGGTAATTCAATTAGTTTATATTAAAATAACAAGGTTTTTAAAAAGAATAATTGCACTGTCCCGGATATAATATTTAGTTTTCTTTAAGGTTTAGTCATACTCTTGTGTTAATTTTGCAAGAATGGCAATAGTATAACATGATTGCTATATTGGTTCAGTTTCTGTTTCCTTATCATACTTTACAATATTTACATGTATAATTAACCCATGTTGTGACTTGAGCCCAGTGGCGGCTCGTGACTTTTGAGTGAGCTAGAGTGGTAAGATTGAAAAATACGTTGTTATTGATGTTGTTAAAGCCAAAAATAAATTTAATTTTTTTTTCGAAAAAACTGTTTTTGTATGAAGAATTTTGAGGCACTGCCCCACCTGACATCTAATTCTCTGTAAAAAAAGTGAAATTTTGAAAAAAATAAATCATTTTCAGCTAATACAACATCAATAAAGTCATATTTTTCAATCTTACCACTCTAGCTCACTCAAAAGTCACGAGCCGCCACTGCTTGAGCCCATCTTCGATGTTGAGAACACGTCAATACTATACATATTTATTTTTATAATATATATATATAAGCTCGGTCACGAGCGTCCCCCCAACCAGAGCCACTTGTTCCATGACACAGGATTTTGTACGGTAAAGAGAAAGAGAATTTATTTTGAAGCAAAATAATGTACCATACATAATTTATTTTTAACAGTAATAAAAAATCACCCCTGATTTACAGTGAACTCTTTGAAATATTTCTATTTTTGATATTGGCAATTCATGGTGGAATTCCATTATAATGATTTATTAAAACGATTTAAAAAAATAATCTAACTCAATAAAAAATTCCATGATAACATCAATTTAATAGTAGGTACTAGACACCTGCCTAGACAATGTGAAACACCTGTAAATGGATGATAACAATAGAAGTAAGGTATTCCCTAAATGCATAGTAAATGAATCGATAAAACGATTGTAAATATGCGGTAATAACCAAATATTTGGAAATTCAGTTGTGAAACACGACATAGCAACTAGATGGGGAAACTCAACAGTAAACTCATAATTAAATTCAGAATTCGCCAACCTTTCATTATATGTACATATAAACGCATTATAAAATCATATTGATATAAAAATTTTATGTACATATAAACGCATTATAAAATCATATTGATATAAAAATTTTATGTAACCGTCCTTTAATAGTTTTTAAAACTAGATAGGTTTATAAAGTTATAATATTAATATATACAAAATATCACCCTACAGTATGTAAAATCAGGATATAGCAATACTGATTAATAAAATTTATGTATATAAAATCATAGTTTACCACCCCTGATACTCCCAAAAATTATATATATATGTATACCATAGTGGTAAAATTGGACCAGTCTGAAGATGGCCGTGATAGGCCGAAACCGGTAAGATCAAAAATAAGAAATGGAAGAAAGTTTAAAAAATCATTTTAATAAAAATTAAAACTATTTAAGACTTTTTCCCAATCTCATCGCACAAGGACCAATGGCCATAATTATGTAAATTTATTTTTGTCAACCTTTTATTACGTAGCTATCTGCTGAACTAGCCACTAATAATTGATATTTTACAGCCATCAAATGCATGAATTACAGCGATGGTAACGCCATCTGCTTGTCCTATAAATTTGCCGATTATCATAAATATTTTCATTCTCTTCCTGTTGTTCGGATAGATTAGTTATCTCTCTATTCAGTATTAAAATCGTTTTATTTGTCTCGTGTTCTAATTATTTATAGTGTGCAATTTAATCGCAAGTTTTTATAATAGTTATACGATGAGAACAACCCCTGTTAAACACTGGTGAGCCGTTTCATTAAGCAAATACACGCTTAAATATTAATACACGCAACTTGTAGGAATCAATTAAGGGCGAGAGGGACGTCGGAGAGTTATTATTTATTAATTCAAAACAATGATAGTATTATTACGCCATACGATAAACATAATGTTTTTAAATAGAAAAATATTTATTAAATATTTTATAAATTTACATGGGCTTAGTATTTATCCAAATCCTTCAGAAATATAAATAATATTACTTTTTCTGACCATCCCATTGTATGTTTTACGAAATATTTAAAATACGAATATGATTTTTACAGCGGAGAAAAGTATTTTTAATCCTTTATCGTTGCGTTTTTTTAAATAAACATAACCAAAGATTTGTAAACCGCATTAAAAAAAAAAAAAATTACGTAGTGTTCTTAAAAAAATTAAACCACACACTGTTCTTTTTTTAAATTTATCTCATCGACAAGTTACAGAAAAACCTTCACGTAGAAGTGACAAAGCATTATATTATTAAAAAAAATCAATAATTATATTAATTTCCAGGGTTGGACCGACTAGTCTCGATAGCTTGTGGTGCCACCTCAATTCGGGATGTGATCGCCTTCCCCAAGTCCCTGGAGGGACGGGACCCCCTCTCCGGGGCCCCCGCTCCCCTCAGTGACCACGAGAGGGAGATCTACCATCTGCCCGTCCAAGAGAGCTCCCCGAGCCTGAGGGAGGATGAGATATCACGAGTGCAGTGAATTTCCACTGACATTAAATTAGTTTTAGTATTAGTTGGCCTAATTAAATTATTTTTTGTACTAGTCAAATAAATAAAACAAATGATAAATATTTTTGTTTTAAATACTCCTAGGTATCCCTCACAGTCCAGATCACATTTTTATTATTGGAAATAGACTCAACAAAGTGGATAAATATGTATATACAATATACATATACAGTCAAACTTGGTTATAACGAGCACCAGGGGACCGACTAAATCTGCTCCTTATAGCCGTTACTCGTTATATCACAAATAAGTTTTTTTTAAATTGTATATACCTACCTACCTACCCCTACTATCAATATATAATATATTTTCAAAATATAATTTTAATTTTATGTCGTTTAAAAAACTGGGTGGGAGGTATGTAATATGCAAGCACTGAACAACCATAAATTCATTTGAATTATATTCTTTTTAAATATGCCATCACTACAAGATAAAAGACGATCAGCCTGCACTCTATTGTTTAAAAAACAAATCTTCATTCGCTTTCCTGCTCCCCGCCAACTCGGACGTATCGTTAGTACATCGTAGTGACTTGCTACTTGCATCTACATAGCTTCTCACTCCTTTGCATTTAACCTTCTGAATTATAAGTTGTACGCGTTGAGAAAATACATTTATTTAATGGTGACCCTTTTTCCTTTTATCTCCGCGACGACCTTTAACGTGAGACACTTGGTAAGTATACATACACATACACCAACCTCCATTAAACGGGTAATCAAGTCTCTTTACAATCTGTTAAAATACGTTAAAGTGTCTTAAGTCAATAAAAAAATATTCCATTCTGCCATCTATTTTACATAATAACATTGCGTACAATGTGAGACCTACAAAATAGGTACCATACCAGCTAGCTCAGGATTGTAAACTCTTTCCTTGATATAATGAGCTCTAAAGCTGCTTTCTCCAGAGTCCATTATCATATAACATAAAAAGATGAAATCGTCCAAAAGATGACGCTAGCATCATATATTGTATTAGAGATGGCTGATATCTGAAGTAAGTGTTACTATTATTGCGGTTCCAACTATAGGAAAATAAAGAGAAACATGTTGTTATTCATTATTTCTTATTTTGAAACTGTCAATTCATGGTGGAATCCCATATTAAAATGAATTTCTTTTATTAAAAAACTTTTTTCCACTTATTTATTTTCAACCAGACCGGTTTCACCCTATCACGGGCATCCTCAGACCAGTCTGAAGTTACAAAGGTTTTTTTAATCAAAAAAATTCATGTTGTTATTCCCCAGCTACTTTTTGGAACCAGTTCCCAATAGTGGACATTTCATTTATGATATTTCAGCTTTGTTTTGCATGATTAAAACAACACCCATAAGCATTTCTGCAAACCAGCTCCTAAATCTAGTGACTGCAAAGTCACTAGGAGAATTTAATAGGGACAAGAATATTGACCATATCTGTGTACTTTCACTGCTGAGAGCTAAAGTCCAGCCTACTGATTGGTTGGGCATCGAGGCGATTTGAACGTAAAGTGAGTTCGAGTCCCAGCTGCTACCATTACCTTTTTCTTTTCGGTTTCATGCTTCATTTTGAGAGTTGTTAATGTTATCTTCAATGATTAAAAATGTATTACAATGATATTTATGAGCTTCAATAAGTTATTCCAAAATTGAATAATTTTGAAATGATTTAGGGAATAATTTCAGCACCCCTTGAGAGATTGGGCCTATGTTTTTTGCACGATAAGAACGTGTGGTAGATCCAGCGCTGGCCAAAGGTAAGCTCTATCAAGACGTATAGAAAATACAAGATTTAAAAGAAAAGCATGTCAGGGCTAAAAGAGTTGGATCGAGGGAGGAAAGAGGGTGGATCCGTAATAATAATTATTGCATAATACAATAAGTCATGTCATGTGGTCTCAAATAAAAAGAAACATTTATTTTATACTAAAATATATTTCACTGTTTAACAACTACACTTTTAATATAACCTAATACATTAATTAGAACATAAAATATGTACAACATAATAATTATTCTTAAACTTTAATGTACAGACTTACACTAAAAAAGTAATACGACTAAACCATCCTTACAACGTCGGACGGTTATTGATAAAAAAATCTGGGAATAGAAAAATACAATAAGATCTTCATTATTCGGCATTGTCTTTCATCTTTAGCCTTGTACAACATATCGAGAGTGCGATTCTATTCAACGCACTTTCCTTTCATCGGTTTACAGTTGGACTGAAGACAGCAAACTTCAATATGGAAATCTAAGTAGATACACATTCCATCAACTACCCTAGCACAGAAGAAATACCTACTGTTGAATACATAAAACATGTACATTAATTATATTTTAATAATCTTTATTATATTTATGAAAATTATCAGCTTCAATGAATTCTAATAAAAACGGTACTAATCCGTTTAAGAATGGATCATCTTCTACTGGAAGTTTCCTTATTCTATTTCTACAATGAGATACAATCAGTTAACCTACGTTCCCACCTCATGCAATAGAAATCCAATGTTGAATTGACTCCAACTTTCGTTCTATTCTATTTAAAATAGACCATACAATAGAACCGTTTGAACGGTAGTTGCTACACGAATGCTGCCCTCTGCGCACAGTACAGTAATCTATATGGTTGTCTAATATTAAAAAAAAACACTATTTTTGTTCCGAAGACTTCCTGCGTCACTTTGAGCTCTGCCAATACAATTGAATTGAAATAGAATAGAAATAGAGCAAGTGTGAACGCGCTAAAATTCCTGTCTCATAGAAATGTTCGTTCTATGAGATAAACCATAGAATAGATAAGGTGGGAACCCGGCATTATAGAATTACAGCTAAAACAGTCATGACCATTATCTAAGTAATTAATTATAAGAATCTTAATACGTAAGCCAGAATATCTGACAAAATTATAATGATGTTTAGAGACACCAATTACTTTACTTCCCTCTGGTAGGAAAAATTAATGAACATACCCTTCTGTGCCAGACAATAATTACGAATATATTATTTAAAAAGAACTCTGAAGTGTTTTAGTCAGCCAATTATGGAAAAAGCACAAATGAACAAATTTTAGTATGATATGTTTTCCAAGTAACCGTAAAGAAAATTCTATAATCTGAGGATGTATAAATAAAATATTTGATATATAAATTCTAACTTATAAATTAAAATTATGTCTTGAATTCCACTCAAGTGATTTTTATTTTGTGTTACGCATTTTGCAAAAGTTATTTTTTAGTATGCTACTAATATATAAAATAATGTTGGTACCTTTATCTCTCGTCCACTGTGATGGGTGGTCCCTGGCAATAGGGTTTAGAAATGACTTGGTAAAACAGGAAAAGCTTCTAGGTGACTAGGCTTTGCAATATGCACATCTGTAATTTGTTTGCACAAAAAATACTGAATAGCTCAAATTCAAAAAGACAAAGGATTACTACCGTATTTTAAATGTCTTACGAAACTTCTATACCAACTTTGCCATGGGTAAATTAGTAGATTTTCATTAGTGATTTTTAAAAAAATTTTGAGGGTTAAGAATAGATACCTCGTAAGTGACATTTTCGTCAAATTAAGTTTTGTAGTATTTTTTATTAGAATGGTGCTAACGGCATCTGCCAATGAGAGTTAAAAATCTTATAAAATTATTTTGCTCACAAAATATCAAACGCAGAGTAAACAGGGAAGTTTTTTTCCTCCCCTTTCAATGTTTTTAATTTGTTATATATCAGTTATAGTTTCATAACCCTCGATATGGAAAAAAGGAATAATATTTTTTTTTAAAAGTAAGAAGAATTTTAAATCTGAAATATCTAATCCATTTGCCAATACATGATGACCCCGTTAACTCATTCACTGCCACCGACCCCGGTCGGGACCGTTTAGTCTATTTACATCCTCAAAATGTTGTGGTTAAACATCTCAAATGCCTACCAAGTGAAATTCCACACAAACAATAAAAAAAAATATTATTTCACTTTGATCATCAGATCATGAAAATACAACAGGGGTTTTCACTGTGCTGTAGAAATAATAATAAACAAAAATAAAATATGTACAGGATGTAAAATAGCAATAATAACTCTTCAGAAGAATTCTGACATCATATTCCTCTGCTTGTAAAACCCATTTTAGCCGCTGGCCGCTCAAAAAGCATTTGAAAAATTGGTAGTGACACGTTTTCAATATTTAAATAAATTAAGGAATTCATATTTGTACGACAGTTTAAATTTCTTGGGTCATCTGGTAGAAAAAGTTCAGGGTTTCCCATGAGAGATTAAAAATAGCAATGACATTTAGCTAAACTTATTGTAACTCCAAGGTAACAGATATTTAAGGGTCTATATTTAATGCGCAGCAGGTCGCCATGGGTTTTACAGACCTTAAGAGTTTTTATTAATATATTTGTATCAGATTTTCGTCGTCCAATATCCACACAATAAAAAAAACATGAAAGTAATAATATTACAATGGAAGAGAATAATATTATGAAGAGATTGTCACAATCGAATGAATTATGGAGAAGGATTAAATTTTCAATATTTGAAGAAAAATTACAAATAGATGTAAGTACGATAAAACAGATAAGTTTCATGGATACCGTTAAAAATATGCAGACGTGAGGACCTTAAACTATTAATAATATTTCATGTCAAATGCAATAGCCTCGAGATATTTTCTTATGTTATAAAATTAGATTAAAATACACACCATATAAAAATGATCTCAAAAGCGAATATGCGATCATGACTTAAAGAAAATGAATGTATGATAATTGGAATCTCTGCGAAGTCTGCGTATGTCATAGTGTCAATTGTTTAATACACACTTTACACTCCTCAAGAAGGAAGACAATCTAACCATTTCATCCATTGTCTTGGAGCTCAAGTTGCAACCAACTCTAGTTAAAATAATAAATCTGTGACAGCTGCACTCGTGAAAAGTAACAACAATTTGAATGTCAACCTCTTGACCGAGTAGAAATTTAAAGATAATCCAATACCAATTTCGGATAACGATTCACCGATAGTTCTGTTGAATAGTCCCTCAAAATAATGGACACATCAGCGAGTACATTTTCCAGCATATGTTTGTTGTTTCACACATCCTCGATTGTTGGAAGCCAAAAGGCCATATTGGTGCAGGCTGACGCCAGCATCATAAACTTGGGGTTGAACTGAACACACTGGATGGGAGCGGGATGGTCTCCATTCAGCACACAGACTTTGTATCCGGTATCGGCATTCCACACGTGAACGCGCCCGTCCGTGGAACCGCTGAAGATGAACTGGGAATCAGGGCTGAACGAAGCTTCGATAGGGATGCCTTTATTGTTCAGATGTCCGGTAAACGTTTGTAGAGGGGTTCCGTGGAAAGCATCAACCAGCCTGATGATGGATCCATTTGTGCTAATAAGCATTGTCTTTCCGTCCTTGGAGAATTTAAGGCCTGTCCAGTCACATTCCTTTTCTTGATTCAATTTAAATGTCAAGAACGGCCCCTTGTCAAATGATCGTAAGTCGTATAATTTAATACTCTCGGAATTGACTCCGGCAGCGAAGATTAGTCCCTCAGGGTCGTAGGCCGCCACGGGCCTGCCCGACAGGTGCATGAGGCCTTGACAGTTCGGCGATCTCAGGTCCCACAGACGGAGTGTCTTGTCTAGGGACCCGGACAAGAACGTGTCTTCTACGGGTGATAAGCATAGCGTCACTACCTTCTTGGTATGCCCTGGGAAGTATCTAATGTATTTATTGTCGTGAAGCGATAAGTACCTGATGGTATCATCGACTTTGGTGGAACTGTGTATAGCGGTGTTTTTAGCGTGGGTGAAATGAATTAAATCGACTCCATATTTTTTACTATTCACCGTGATCATCTGAGTCCCTTTCTCGCAATCGTAAATAACTATTTGATCATCTTCACTGCAGGAAATCAAAGTTTCACCACTCGGCGAGAAGTCGATGCTATTGATTTTATCAGTATTTTCACGAAAAACCTTGGCAACTTTGAAACTTCGAACAACCTGGTCTATAAGTTTCATTTTGATAGAGTTAATTTACCGAATCGATTCAAGAATATGAATAATTATAGCATTTGAAAATCCGAGAAGTGCCTACAACAAATAACAATAGACGGCCATATACAAATTGCAGAGAATCGGCAAAATTTCATCTATGGTTACAAAAACAGTGACAAAATAAAATTATAAAAAATTAGAATTATTTTAATAATTTTGCTAATTTAAACCACGACATGTAAAATAGAAGTTTCCTAATAAAAAATAATTAAATATTTGAAAAAAATCGTCGAAAGTTGTATAGTTTACCAAAAATATGAAAATAATATGCCATCGCGAGTTACTTCTCTCTATTTTTCAACACAGATGGAAATTTGTACCGGGGTACAGTCTGACATTTAAAGGTAGACAAAAATTGAGCGCGCTGTGTCGTTTCAAATGGCAACATGAATATGGCTCATGGGCATAATGGTCCAAGTGAATATTTTGTATTATTTAATTTAAATGATGTCACCAAGTGAATTAACAGTTATTCAAGAAGTATTTTTTATTATTATTTATATTTTACAAAAGAAAAAATACAATGCAAAAAAGTCCAGATAAACTACTTTTTGTAGTTTGCCTAACGGGAGCTTGTTATTCAAAACTCAAAATTTACAGGTAAGTTTACAAAATATATATATCCATATAAAATAAAAACATATGTAACAAACTTAAAACATAAATATTTCTCAAGAATCTTACTCAAAAATATTTCCCTACCTTTATATAATTTACTTTATACAAACGGTGTTCATAAATGTCAATAGAAAAATGAAATGGGGAAAATATTAAATAAATACGTAATTTGTAGTAATTTAAAAATAACTTATTTAAAAAAAAATTACTAAGAGAAAGTGTAAGTAAGAGGCTAAAGTAAAAGTGCACTAAGTATAGAGTCCCACCAGAACACCAGGGTCCGGGGGGCACTGATTAAGCTAGAATTTGGAGCACATGCTCTAAGGATGAGAAGGAGGATAGAATTTAATTAGGCGGTATACTCGTACATGACAATTTAGAGCCAATATGGAAAAGTAGGACAGATAGCTAAAGGAATGAATTGAGCGTTGGTTTTAATTTCTTGCTTCCTGCTTCTTCTTGTTTCCCGTCTCTTTTTGTTTCCCGCTCCTTCTTGTTTCAGTTTTTAACTTCCCGAATTTAAGTTTTGGTTTTTCTTCTAGTCGCTTCTCGCTTCTTCTTCTTACTTCTCGTTTCCAGTTTGCCGATGCTTCATGCTTCCCGCTTCCATTTTTCGATTCAAACTCAAAAAAAGAAATTCACGATCTAAGTTATATTAAAAAAAAATGACTTGACTCGTTTTTCTTCTGGACGTTTTTATTTACAATAAAACTGTCAAATTTAAACGTGAAGCATAACTTCAAATCTGAATGCACATCGCTATAATTGTTTAAAAATCAGCATTAATCCACAAAAATATTGTTTAAATACGTACGAAATTGATAAAATTTGTCAACAGACCATAATACCTTCCCAGTCATTTCAGTAGTGCATTTGAAAACGTGCTCAAAGTTAGACAGTAATTTCCTAGCTTGAAATTCAGCTAAACAGCGATGGAATATATAATATATAACTTCCCTCTTTCCACTGTTTATTGGTCTATTCATTTGAAATGATTTGTAATGCCTGTTACACACAGTTAATATAATATGTGGGCGTGGTATATCTCTCGATATCGCTCACCATACAATCCCATACAGTCGTCACACACGGGTACTATCATATATCTGTGACAACTGTATGGCGGGCATACCCCCCCCCCCCCACATATATATTTTGATATTATATTAACTGTGTGTAACAAGCTTAATTATTAATAAATAACCATAGTAAACAACAATGATCGGGTATGGTCGTTTTTGAAAAACAACAAGGAAATGTCAAAGACCTTGGGGTTGCCATAGAAATGACACGCTTAGTTCAGAATTTATTATTTGCTAGAATATCATCCCAGCCTGTACATCCACGGGTATATTGCGGATTGCCTTGCCAGCGCCATTGCCTTCGGGCAGAGTGGTGTATCTATACGACGGGCATTCTGAGTTCGAAAGTGAAATATCTATTAGTGTTGGGTAACTAGCCAGAATTTCAATACCATAACCAACTGGTTATTAGGAGCTAAATAACTGGTTATATAATGGTTATTTGGATATTTTGGTTATTTGGTTATTTCGGTTGTTCGGCTATATACTATATAGTATTAGCGAGTGGGGACACGAGGAAAGCACCGATCGGGGGCGGTAACAACCAGGAATAACAATTAGCGGGCGTACAAAATAAAATAAAATCGTTCGCTTGATTTGTATTTTTATGTTCTAATTTTATAAATTTCTACATAGAATCTACATCATACATCTTGTAGAAATAGATGAGTTATCGTTAAATGCTTTTAAGTAGTAGCAGACCAGTTTTTAAATGGTTTAAATTAACAAAAATATCAAATACATCTATTGTACAACGGAAACATTTGAATTTTTTTACTAGAGATTGGGGTTAATAAGATAAAAAATCAGATAGTATGTCATGACGTCTCAAACAATAAGAATTAGAAATATTGTAAGTTATTTTTATTACTCCTATCAATGCTAACTATTTATTTCATTCTCGCATTTAAACATACCATAATTCAACACGGGTACCGCGTCATTTGATTAAGTAGAGATGGCGCCACTTCCGTTCGCAGCTCCCATACAAATTTGGCCAAGTTGCAAATATATACCCAAATTTTCTCCATCTCATCAATCGAGTCGAGTCGGTCTAATGACTAGAACGTGTTGTATTGCCTTGCTCCTGGAGAGGTGCTGTGACATTCCGTTGCCAAGGTTTTCCGCCCGGCTTCCCGGCCTGCAACACGGGTACTGCGTCATTTGATCAAGTAGAGATGGCGCCACTTCCTTTCGCAGCTCCCATACAAATTCGGCCAAGTTGCAAATATATACACAAATTTTCTCCATCTCATAAATCGAGTCGAGTCGGTCTAATGACTAGAACGTGTTGTATTTTCCGCCCGGCTTGCCGGGCCTGCAACACGTGTACTGCGTCATTTGATCAAGTAGAGATGGCGCCACTTCCGTTCGCAGCTCCCATACAAATTCGGCCAAGTTGCAAATATATACACAAATTTTCTCCATCTCATCAATCGAGTCGAGTCGGTCTAATGACTAGAACGTGTTGTATTTTCCGCCCGGCTTGCCGGGCCTGCAACACGGGTACTGCGTCATTTGATCAAGTAGAGATGGCGCCACTTCCGTTTGCAGCTCCCATACAAATTCGGCCAAGTTGCAAATATATACCCAAATTTTCTCCATCTCATCAGTCGAGTCGGTCGACTAGGATGTGTTGTAAACTGCCTTACTCCTGGAGAGTCGCAGAAGGTGCTGTGATATTCCGTGCTCAAGGTTTTCCGCCTGGCTTGCCGGGCCTGCAACACGGGTACTGCGTCATTTGATCAAGTAGAGATGGCGCCACTTCCGTTCGCAGCTCCCATACAAATTTGGCCAAGTTGCAAATATAAACCCAAATTTGCTCCATCTCATCAATCGAGTCGAGTCGGTCTAATGACTAGGACGTGTTGTAAACTGCCTTATTCCTGGAGAGTCGCAGAAAGTGCTGTGACATTCCGTTGGCAAGGTTTTCCGCCTTGCTTCCCGGGCCTGCAACACGGGTACCACGTCATTTGATAAAGTAGAGATGGCGCCACTTCCGTTCGCAGCTCCCATACAAATTCGGCCAAGTTGCAAATATATACCCAAATTTTCTCCATCTCATCAATCGAGTCGAGTCGGTCGACTAGGATGTGTTGTAAACTGCCTTACTCCTGGAGAGTCGCAGAAGGTGCTGTGATATTCCGTGCTCAAGGTTTTCCGCCTGGCTTGCCGGGCCTGCAACACGGGTACTGCGTCATTTGATCAAGTAGAGATGGCGCCACTTCCTTTCGCAGCTCCCATACAAATTCGGCCAAGTTGCAAATAAATACACAAATTTTCTCCATCTCATCAATCGAGTCGAGTCGGTCTAATGACTGGAACGTGTTGTATTGCCTTGCTCCTGGAGAGGTGCTGTGACATTCCGTTGCCAAGATTTTCCGCCCGGCTTCCCGGCCTGCAACACGGGTACTGCGTCAATTGATCAAGTAGAGATGGCGCCACTTCCGTTCGCAGCTCCCATACAAATTTGGCCAAGTTGCAAATATAAACCAAATATATACCCAAATTTTCTCCGTCTCATCACTCGAGTCTAGTCGAGTCGGTCTAATGACTATGACGTGTTGTATTGCCTTGCTCCTGGATACTCGCAGAAGGTGCTCTGACATTCCGTTGCCAAGGTTTTCCGCCTGGCTTGCCGGGCTTGCCGGGCTTGCAACACGGGTACCGCGTTATTTGATCAAGTAGAGATGGCGCCACTTCCATTTGCAGCTCTCATACAAATTTGGCCAAGTTGCAAATATATACCCAAATTTTCTCCATCTCATCAATTGAGTCGAATCGGTCTTATGAATAGGACGTGTTGTATTGCCTTGCTCCTGGAGAGTCGCAGAAGGTGCTGTGACATTCCATTGCCAAGGTTTTCCGCCTGGCTTGCCGGGCCTGCAACACGGTAGTTTTGGGTAACTAGCCAAAACTACAAAATAAAATAAAATCGTTCGCTTGATTTGTATTTGCATGTTCCAATTTTATATATTTTTACATAGAATCTATATCATACATCTTGTAGAAATAGGTGAGTTATCGTTTAATGCGTTTAAGTAGTAGCAGACCATTTTTTAAATGGTTTAACTTAACAAAAATATCAAATACATCTATTATACAATGGAAACATTTGAATTTTTTTTATTAGATTGGGGTAAATAAGATAAAAATTCAGATTGTACCTCAATACGTCTCAAACAATAAGAATTAGGAATATAATAAATTATTTTTATCACTCGTTTCAATGCTAACTATTTATTTCATTCTCGCATTTAAAAATACCACAATTCCTTGAAAATAATAATAACGGACAAGTAAATTAGATTTTAATGGGATACCTCAATATTTATATTTGTGTTTGTTATTTCCCAAGTGCAACTAGTAAATAAGTCATTAATTCTATCAAAACATTGTAAATTCCTTGCTAGGATCAAAATACAATGGTTGATTCGTATAAAAAATGTACCGTATATACTGATTACTCCCTCAAATACTTGCGCGTGTTTACATTGCCGCTTCATACTGGCCACTGGGCTAATGGCTGGGGCTAGGTGGATAGTTATCAGTTGGTTATTTCAGTTATTTGGTTATGGTTTTGTCAGTGGGTATAACTGGGTATTGGGTAGTTGTCACCTCACAAAGGGGATAGCGCAATACGAACTACATAGCTCTGTCTCGTTTCGCCTTACTAAAGAAAACGACAGATATATATGCAGCATGTAGTATATCGCTGTCCCCTTTTGCCGAATAACCATAACCAAAATAACGAAATAACTGAAATAACCAAATAACTGAAATAACCAAATAACCGAATAACCGAGCCGTAGCTAGCTAGGCGTAGTTGCGGTTAGTACAGTGAGTATTGGGAACAATGGGAACCCGAGGCGAGTACCGAGCAGAGAATCTGAAGGGAGCAAAGTGTAAGATTAACCCTTTGTGTACAAAATAAATAAATAATGTTTGCATGATTTTTTTTGTTATAATTTTATATCTTGCTACATAGCAGCAATCCTTGTAGAATTATGTAAACGCTACAATTTTAATTAATTAGATAAAAGATTATGTTTCATGTAGAACTTTTATAATTAAAAAAAAGTTTTACATAATTTACACAGCGCATTTTTTCCGGCATTATGTTTTTCGAAATGGGTCCAAATACTTCCTGCCTTATTTAAAAAGTCACGATTTTCACAAATAAACAACAATTATTTATTTTTATAAACAATAATTATTAGCCTGAAACACTCATTCAAATTGAAAAAAAAAAAAAAAAACCTTTCCGAGCAAAGATAAATGTCGCCGACAGGACTCGAACCTGCACCCTTCTGATGTATATGTATATATGATGTATATCGCTATGCACAAAAATCTTGTCTTAAGTTTTTAAGAACTTTAGTTTATCAATTAATAACAATTATTTAACTTACTATTCTAAACACCACAATAAACTATGATAAATATTATTTAGTCCTTTAAAAAAATTTCCACAAACTTTAAAAAAATCTATCGAAAGAAATAAATACAGTTACGAGCGTTGGAGGGTTAACTGTTCGTTGTGAATGCTAGTTACTATTGGCGTACTGACCTACTGACTGGCTACAGTTATCTAGTTATCTAGTTATCTAAGTTTTCAGTAATCAGTTGGTTATTGGTTATATGGTTATGGTTTTGTCAATGGGTATTGGGTATTACTGGGTATTCTGGGTATCGGGTAGTTCTCACCTCACAGAAAGGAATAGCGCTATACGAACTTGATATGACGGTGCGTCGGGCAGTTGGTATTATTCTAGGAATAACGCAAAAAGGGAGGAATAGAAAAGCGATCTTAGGTAGTTACAAGTAATTTATTTTTATATACGTGGGGTTAGTCTTAAAACTAGAGTAAATCTTAATTAGACATAATAAATTTAATAAAACTAGATACGCAATTACTTAATTCTACTGTTAAAGTCTTTGTACTTAAAATTAGAGGTTCACTGGCTTATGTTGTGGGAGGAATTATCATTAGAGTCAGAGGCACTTCCCTTTTTGGTGATGACTGTCCAGGGTCCAGTGGCTGCGTTGTATGTAGAGTCCTCGCGTTCGCACTACGTATTCGTGTACCTCCGGATCGGGAGTAGGTGCAACGCGGCGATAATCAGAGGCATGGGCGGTCTCCGATGTCGATCTCCGAAGGGCGAAGATCAGTTACTTCCTTCTGGGATGGAAGCGTAGAATTCTCTCGTCGTCAGAGGACCTGGGCGGCCTCTCAAAGGAGCGAGAATAGGAACCTTCCTGGGCGGAAGGTTTCACTTGGCTGTGTGTCCTGGGCGGACTACTGCAACCGACTCTCCGTCCTGGGCGGACTCTTGCAACGATTCGTGCTTCCTCGGTGGAAGACTGCACCTCACTCGTGCTTCCTCGGTGGAAGCTTTCACTCGACTCTCCGTCCTGGGCGGACTCTGGCAATCGACTCGTGCTTCCTCGGTGGAAGCTTCACTCGACTCTCCGTCCTGGGCGGACTCTGGCAATCGACTCTCCGTCCTGGGCGGACTCTGGCAATCGACTGTCTCCTAGAGCCCACTGTCCTTCTGTCTACCTGTCTACCTGTAGGTATTATCTTTTAATCCGCATTGTTCAGCGGCCTTTGTTCCGTCGTTCGGCTCAATTCCTTTGAGGTGTTTATTGCCGTCTCATAAAATTCCAACGGAATTGCGGGCTTTCCCAAAATAGCAGTTAAGATTATATTATTTTAGTTACGATTTTTCCTAACAATAGGTTCGGCTAGCCTTTGTACTAAATTTATTTTATGGCCGGTCTAATCTGGGAATTCCTATTATTTAAAATGCACATTTTAAATCTAAATATTTCGGGAATTCGGTCATTTATTTTAGGTGATTGCAAAAGGCTATATCAAACTAAATAGCTCTTTCTCGTTTTGCCTTACTAAAGAAAAGACAGGTATACAGGCAGCATGGAGCCCGTATAGCGCTGTCCCCTTTTGTCAAATATCTATAACCAAAATAACCAAATAACCGAGCGGCCGCTAGCGGAACTGCTGGTATTTCGCAAATAACCGGTATTTAGTTGGTTATTGGTTATAACAGCCAACACTAATATCTATGGTTCTGACGTTAGCTCACGTTGCTTTGGCGGTGACAGCGACTTGAAATTGCACAAAACTCGCCGGATTTTAGTAGAATATTTTTGTTTAGTACCAGGTACGTTATAGTTTTTTTTTGTTTTAATTTGCGTATAGCATTTGAATTAACGCACTTGCCCTATTTTAATTGATTCTCGTTGTCCGGCATGTACAGCCATATGCTTTTGTTTTACAATATTTAGGTTAGTAGAGTACATTGTAGTAGATTCTGTCCGCAGTCTAGGAAGTAGGAAGTGATTGTTTTGTCTACGAAGGCTTGCGTGTTTTACCGCATATGTTGCATCATTTGGTAGGATACGAAACAAGTCGAATGTTTGCAAACTGATATTTTGGATTATAAATAACGATTAACGTTGTTTTAAATTATATTGCTATAAAATTAATATTGTAATTTAGTATAATGATAGTGCAGCAAGGTTGTACTTTCACTCATTTTCATGTATCGTGTAACTTTAGTAAAGTTTTTTTTTTCAGATCGATTTTCCTCCCTCAAGATGGATACTTCCATGACAGCCAAGCAGATTCGAACTGCATTTATTGATTTCTTCAAAGGAAAGAAGCACGAATATGTGCACTCCTCGTCTGTCGTTCCTTTGGATGACCCCACCCTTCTGTTTACCAATGCAGGAATGAACCAGTTCAAGCCAATGTTCCTAGGAACCGTGGATCCTAACAGTGATATGTCTAAAATGGTCAGAGTTGTCAACACACAGAAGTGTATCCGCGCCGGTGGAAAACACAATGACTTGGATGATGTAGGCAAGGATGTGTACCATCACACCTTTTTTGAAATGATGGGAAATTGGTCTTTTGGAGATTACTTCAAAACTGAAATATGCTCCTGGGCTTGGGAGCTCCTAACTGAGGTACTGAAGCTGCCATCTGACCGATTATACGTGACATACTTTGGAGGGGATGAAAAGTCCGGCCTGGAACCAGACTACGAGTGCAAGAATATCTGGCTGGAGCTTGGAGTGAAGCCTACCCACATCCTCCCAGGCAGCATGAAAGACAACTTTTGGGAGATGGGAGAGACGGGACCCTGCGGGCCGTGCTCCGAGCTGCACTTTGATCGCATCGGGGGTCGCGAGGTACCTCACCTGGTCAACATGGACGATCCCGATGTTCTGGAAATCTGGAATCTTGTGTTTATCCAGTTCAACAGAGAAGCAGACAGCAGCTTGCGTCTCCTACCTAAGAAACATATTGATTGCGGATTGGGATTCGAAAGATTGGTCTCCGTTATCCAAGAAAAAAGTTCCAACTACGACACGGACATATTTATTCCACTGTTTGAAGCTATCCAAAAAGGCACCGGAAGTAGACCTTATACTGGAAAGGTGGGTGACGAAGATACAGATGGTATGGACATGGCCTACAGAGTATTGGCTGACCATGCCAGGACTATCACCATCTCCTTGGCTGATGGAGGCTGCCCTGATAATACTGGAAGAGGATATGTGCTGAGAAGGATCTTGCGTCGTGCTGTCCGTTATGCAACTGAAAAGTTAAATGCCAAACCAGGTTTCTTTGCATCCTTAGTTCATACCGTTGTCGAACTACTCGGAGATACCTTCCCCGAAGTTAAACGAGACCCTCAGAGCATTATTGATATCATCAACGAAGAAGAAACTCAGTTCTTGAAGACCCTCACTCGCGGACGGAATTTACTGAATAGAACAATTGGTAAACTGGGCGGAGCAAAACAAGTACCAGGAGACGTTGCCTGGCGATTATACGATACTTACGGTTTCCCAGTTGATCTAACTCAGCTGATGTGTGAAGAGAATGGATTGAACGTTGATATGCTCACCTATGAGGAAGCTAAAAAGCAAGCTCAGTTGACCTCTCAGGGTAAAGGCGGGAACCTGGAGGATACCCTGGCACTAGATGTACACGCCATCACAGAGCTTCAGAACTCCGGTGTGGCTCCCACTGATGATAGTTATAAATATAAATATTCCTCATCCACGGAGAAGAATACCGAATACAAGTTTGAACCGTGCACTGCAACAGTTATAGCTTTGAGATTTAATAAGCAGTTTGTGGATGAGGTGTCATCTGGCCAAGAATGTGGAGTTCTTTTGGATCGTACCAGCTTCTATGCCGAGCAAGGAGGTCAAATATTTGATGAGGGATTCATGGTCAAGATTGGTGATGAAAGTGTTGAGTTTGTGGTGAAGAATGCGCAAGTCAAGGCGGGATACATCTTGCACACTGGAGTCATAGAAGGAAAACTCAAAAAAGGAGACCAGGTAGCTTTAAATATTGATACTGAGCGCCGAAGACTCGTGATGAACAACCACACCGGAACACATATTTTGAACGGAGTCTTGCGTAATGTTTTGGGCAATGATGCCGATCAGAGAGGTTCCCTCGTAATGCCCGACAGATTGCGATTCGATTTTACCAACAAAGGTCCCATGACAGTTGAACAAATTAAAAATTCCGAGGAACAAGTCAAGAAAATAATAGAAATGAATTCAAAAGTTTACGCTAAGTCTATTAAACTGAGTGTGGCTAAGAACATCAATGGTTTGAGAGCCATGTTCGATGAGACATATCCAGATCCCGTTAGAGTTGTGGCAGTTGGAGTCCCAATTGATACTCTGGAAACTGATCCCTCCGGGCCAGCTGGACTAGGCACCTCTGTGGAGTTCTGTGGCGGATCTCATTTGCAGCAATCTGGCCACATCGGAGACTTTGTCATCTCGAGTGAAGAGGGCATTGCTAAAGGAATTCGCAGAATTGTGGCCCTCACCGGACCTGAAGCTACTAAAGCTTTAAATAGAACCGCCGTGTTGGAAAATGAAGTGAACGTCATTTGCGCCGCCATAAAGAGTGAACCAGCTACCCTCAGCAACAAGGAGCTTGTTAAAAACATAGTTGAGTTGGACGCTAATGTCTCGCACGCTGTCATCCCGTACTGGAAGAAAGATGAAATCAGAAATATTCTTAAAGGTCTGAAAAAGCAACTGGATGATAAGGATCGCACAGCTAAAGCTGCCATCCTGGTCAATGTGGCCGAAGAAGCCAAGAACTTGTGTTTGGCTAATCCGGACGCACCACTCCTGATCAAAGAACTGAAGGCAGAGAACAACACAAAAGCTTTAGATGCCGCTCTGAAACAAGTTAAGACACTGTCTCCCAACACCGCTGCAATGTTCTTCTCAGTTGACAGCGATTCCAAGAAAATATTCTGCTTGTCTGCCGTGCCCAAGAGTACTGTGGAGAAGGGTCTGAAGGCATCAGAGTGGGTGCAGAGTGTTGCCGGCCTGATGAAGGGGAAGGGGGGAGGCAAGCCGGAGTCTGCTCAGGCCTCGGGGGATAATGGAGCCTGCCTGCAGGAGGCACTTCAGCTGGCTGAGCAGTTTGCCAAGACTAAATTGCAATAATAGCCTCGGTGCTGGGTCTGCTTAATCACGCATTTATATTTATACGCATTTCATTACGAAAAATACATTATTTAATATTATAATGAAGTGCGCTATTTTTAACCCTGTCCTAAAATCATTTTCAATCCCCATCCAATTTAATAGCATTTAATCCGTTGCCCCAATCCACAAATTCTATTTTTGATTGGTGTGAATAAATTTATTCTAATAAAATGCACTGGTATCCTAATATATCCATGCTAATATCCAGTGAGAAACCAGTTTTTTTTATTCAAATCAGTTTGTATTAGTCACAAGTACCAACTGATTGCACAACACTGATCTGTATTTCAACTTGTGAAATGTGTACACACAACTAGAGCTGTTAAAAAAGCAAACATGTTCTAGCAGTACATTCTAGACAACCGAGGAATGTTGTATGCCATTGTGTAGTACACAATATAATAGTTCTTTTTTTGTTGTCTAACAGAGCCTCGCAAAGAAGAAATAAAATCATAATCTTGAAATTTTATGGCTTGATAAATTCTTTTAAATAAATAAATACTGCACAAGAGTCCCGTAGACTGCTTGGAACCAGTGGGACTATGCGGGGCCGGTTCCACGACATTTAGCGCTCAGTGAACTAAATACCGAATACGCCCCCCCCTCCCTCCACCAAAAACTTTCATACCTACTCTCACCGATAAGACCTTTGTAGTTTTTTTAATGAAAAAAAATTTATTATTTTGCTCTCTTTTAATGGATCTGTTACGCAATAACTTCAATCAGGTATTATATAAAATCAAATACCTACACTTTAATACCAATTAATATCGATCATTTGATAGGGCGTATAAATAAGTAAAGTGATTAAGCGAACTTACATTAATTTTTTTAGGAAATATCTGTTATTTAATCATCCACATTTTTCTTTAAATTTTATGAAAACTTATAGGGAAAATTTATCCGGTAACTTTTTGTACCATCGGGCAACAAATAATAATTTATTTTATGTGTTTAATTTTTAATAGATTACATTTTTTACAGATAACGACATTATTGGTTTACATTATGAAACTGATGGAAACAATTCTTTTTCTTCATTCAACATGGTAATTATTTTACCGTGGCTGCACGTAGAACTCACATTTTCCTCATTTATTCACAATTAATCAATCGGTCAATGTGTTCCTCTATTTCCCAAACGATCATCTTTAACAACTGAATACTCATCCTTTTTACGTTTTAAAGGGCCCGCACCTTTAGTGTCAACCAAAATTATTTTATTTGCTTCAATTTTCTTTTGCGATATAAGACCAATAGAAACATTTCTTCTAAACTGCTATAGAAATTGTTTTTCAAATAAATTGCAATAAATAATGTACGAGTTAACAAATGCGACGTCCAACGGTCTATGCTACCAGTTTTTTTTTTTTCTGTCAACGCAATGTAGTACTCATTAATGATCAACCACGTCAACCCCACCCATAAGCTGGTTGTAATTTAACTATTGCTGGGCAAGGAAACTCCCACTTGGATTCTATTTACTTCAGTTACCTCATTCCCATGGTAGTTAGACTATCAAAAGAACCATTTTATTATCTTTCCGAGAATCGGCAATATAGTCTCCACGTTTCATGTATTTATCTGCTATCATATTAGTTGGCAAACCCTTTCGATTTACCATGATTCCACCACAGGGCAAAATATTTTCTCTTTTTAATCTTTCAACTAAGTGTAAAGACATAAAATAGTTTTCAAATGCTATAATTCTCCCAGAACACCACATCTCTTTGGTTCGGCCTAAGACATTCTGAACAGTTTCCCTTAGAAGAACTTCACTACAACCTGTAGTTTGACGCTCACATGGTTCATATTCACAATCTTCAGACTCTGACATTTGAAAGATCTTCCAACATAAACATCTCAATATCATCCTCAGAACAAAAATACATAACCAATTCACCGACAGTACCGGTTATAAAAATGAATATATTTTATAACAATAAGGATATAAAAACACAAAATATATATATAAGTGTTAAGAGTTACGTGACGTTCTTAGTTAACGCTCATTACGTAATAGTAATATACAAAAACACCTATACCTGAATCCATTATCACAATAATTAAAACAAGCACAAAAATTACTCAACCAACCATGTGACACTTCAACGTAAAACTGGTTCCCCCGGTGTCAGTTGTTGTAACTAAGCATTAAAAATTGGCCGATCTACAAAAGAATGTCCAATAATGGACTGCAGGAATAATATGTCAAAAATTATTTTCGATATAGAGGATACACTTAGTTTTATATACGAATGCAAATTTGTACAGTCAGGGAGCAAAGGGTAAATATTCTATTAAATAAAACAAACACTTTGTTATAAACAACGAATTTATTGTATTAGATCAAGCTTCGTCAGGGCAAATATAATAACTAAGAAATAATTTATTCCCGGGTTATCTCCTACTACCATCGCAGGAAACGGAAGATGGAGGACTTAGACAGCCGAGGAATTGAACTCATGACGCCTGGGTGAGACCCAGACGCGATACCAACTCAGCCACTGACCGGTCTACGACTGATAATACAGAGTTATCACATATATATGTACAGAAAACAATAGAGTGAGACAGACATAATACAAAAAAAAGAGAATAAAATGTTAGAGGGAGACAACAATTGAAAAGTATTATGTGTAATGGGCCCTCTAAATGATGGCCATTGATGGGCCATCAGCTGGCCGATGCGATGGCTGACGATATTGGCAACGCCACTACACGATGGCGACGTTCAGTTCTACTTTCAACGTGCTTCCGGATGGACGTGCCGCTGCGGCAATATATTTGGTTAAAAAACGAGATGGTTAGTTTTTATTAGTATATTAGGTAATGACATTAAAAACAAATGATATGTAAATGTAATTTTATGATATTATATGCTACCTAATATCATGAAATTAATCTCGGATATTCAGGAAATGTAATATTTTTTAATAATTTGTTATTGTTATGTTTTTCCTCTCTTCTAATAACCCTAGCCCAATAAAAAATAGGATATAAATGCAGACATATTTATTTAAAAATAATTATTTACTTAATTTAAATACAATATTTGGAGAGCCATAATTTACAAAAATACCTATTTAGCGTTTATTTTTGTATTTGGGATTTCATATACATTCATCAAAGGAACAATTCGATGAATTTTATAGTTTCATCACATGTCCAAACTACTGCAATTACGTTGAAAAATGTTTCGAAGCTATGTAAATATTACTAACTAGGACGTCATCTCCAGAGCACGTTCAAGCGGACACTGAACAATTCGCCACGTGTAGTGGGCGCCATATTCGCCGGCCCACCATCCTTTGATGTGTGTACGAAAAACCGACAACAAGGCCATCCCGCGCCATCACAGGCCATCATACGCCATCATCCGCCACTATGCCCACTACACGATGAGCCATCCGTAGTGGGCCAGCTGATGGCCCATCATAGGCCATCATGTAGAGGGTCCATAAAAGGAAGACAAGAATAATATATGTTATTACAAATAAATAGTAAATAAAATAGTGTAATGGGGACATAATGAAATCATTAAGACAATCCTATAATGATTCATACAAGACAGAGCCATTGTTAGTGGAAAATAGCCTACTTGATTAAATAATTATAATTAAATGGGTGAGTGAGGCACCATAACAGAGGTATAGGAAGTTATTAATTGATAGGATGTGGAAGGATTCACAGGAAACATGTTTAAAATCGAAGTATAGGATAAATTTGTTTGGTTATTAAGTAGGTTATCTGATAATTTTAAATTTAAAGATTTCCTAATTTCTAGTGCTTCTAAGTTGTCCAACCTAATTCCTATATTGTTTTAATGCAAAAGACTAGTTCCCGTGATTTTATTGAAAGTACCGTCAGGTGAGATTAGGTGGTTTGCAAATTCAGAAAAACCAGTACCATTTAAACAACGTAAGTGTTCTTTAAGTCTAATGTTCACATTACATGCTGTTTTTCCTATATAAAAAGCAGGATAATCATTGCAGTTAAGTTTATAAATGCCAGAAGCTTGATCTAAGCGAAACGGTTGGCGTAAAAATACAATAAATTCGTGGTTTATAACTAAGTATTTAAAAAAAATTAATATGATGTCAAACCACAAAGTGATTGCTTCTTACGAAAAAAAGGTTAATATTCTATTTATTTCTATATACATATGTGTAAACCTAAGAATTATTTGCAACAGGACCTTGCACTTTATCATAAATACTTCTAATAGCTTTCAACAACTCAGATAGGTTCGTTCCCACTTTGGCTGACAAAGGCATTATTTCTAATTTGGGGAAATGTGATCTCAACAATGGAAGGTTCTCTACCGCCTCTGGCAGGTCCATTTTATTAGCAATGATTAGTTGTGGTCTGTTTAGAAGTTCTTCATTGAACTGGGATAGTTCAAACCGCAGGCACTCCAGTTGTTCCCACGGCCGGTCGGTGGAAACATCCAGCATGTACAGTAGGCAGCAGCAGCGCTCCACATGTTGCAGGAACTGAACCCCGAGACCCTTGTTCAGGTGGGAGCCAGGGATCAAGCCAGGTAAGTCGGCAACTAGAAAGCCATGGTATTGTAATACATAATTTTATTATGATCAAAGAAATTTAGAAGTTTGTAAAAAAACAGTGAAAAGTGAACATGGGTGAAATAGCATGAATGAATCAAATGAATAAATTCCATCTTTTTGACATACTCAATCGAATTCTCAATTTGATAGGGAATTAATTCTTGATTAATTCCTTAGGCCTGCATCCATATTTCTAACAGACGGCACAGATAATATGGGTAGCGCTGCTAAGTCGCCAGCAGCATTGTCGTACTGTGCAAGAATGTCTTACGCATAGTATCCATTATTTACTACATTGAGTTGTACATAAATTTTTCATATTATTTATTATCTATTGAGTAAAATTGTAATTTTTGTGATTCACTTTTCATACTTTTATGTTAATGAAACATGTTATGTCATTAACATAAATATGTATATAAATAAATAAATTGATATTTTTTAATGAATTGATTGAATAAATTCACAAGACTAGGGTAATCAGACTGAATCGATTGACTACTGCGAATGAATCTGCCGATGTCGAGTGTAAAGGGATTGCCATAATTAGAGTAAATTAGACAATTACTTTATTTCAACCACAAAATTTATTGAAACTGTCAACAGGTTTCGGAAGAACCCTTCCTTCGTTAGGATAAAAGCTAAAATAAAGTTTTTTTTTTTTCAATTCATTGCTGGCAACCTGGACGTTTATTGCCTTAGGTTTTTCCATGTGCATGTACATACGTTACCCGTCTCACTAGACATGTCTCTTCTGAGACGGGTATTGAATTAACTCTAAGATTAGTGATTGCTTGTGAGTTTGCATCTGTACATAATATGCACCTGGTATTTTCTTCTCTACAACTAGTATTGTGAACACCGCACAAGAGTCTTAACTGTCCGAAACCAGAGGGGAAAGAGGAAGGTTGGGAAGTACCCTGGCTATAAAGATCTGGTCACCTAGCATGGCTAATGCCACATTTCAATTCTGAATAGTGGTCTCAGAGCAATACTGAGATACTACTTTGGTATATATCGTCGCAGGAAAGCAATACTGCTGTAACTGCCACTACCCATGAAAATTTTTCTATACACCATTCCACA
Source organism: Halesus radiatus (assembly GCA_022606495.2). Taxonomy (NCBI): domain Eukaryota; kingdom Metazoa; phylum Arthropoda; class Insecta; order Trichoptera; family Limnephilidae; genus Halesus; species Halesus radiatus. Next base: position 86,792 of record JAHDVE020001021.1, on the reverse strand, counting down.
TGGTGTTTTTTTTCTCCATCGATCTATCTGAGTCCCGTGACTCTACAATAAAAAATAAGATCTGTACGACATTGGAAAAACTCTTCAGTTTGTCAATATTAAGGTAATAAGCCTCAAAATCCTGGGTTTTTTTACTTGGTCTTGGCTGTTACAGCAATATTGCTTTCCTGCGACGATATGTATACATATTTGATTTTGTCATGTTTTTAATGATACATAATAATTAAATTGCATTGAAATTGAATGTTCGGTCACAAAAATAAAGAGAAGCACAACATCGAGGTGCTAATAATTTGTTGCCACAAGTCTTTATTGCTGGGATGTGTTAAAGTTACCATGAACTCACCCAGAGCTACAATAGGCAAACTTATCATTGAAGTGGTGGGTTCACGCATTTTTAGAAAAAGGAAATTGCGTACACATTATGGTATGTATATATAATCTTTGGGTCTAGGTTAAGGTTTGGTAAACATCCGAGATGGACAGAGTTACTGTGCAAGGAAAGGTTGAAGCTCCAGTAATAAAAAAGGCGGTGAGGAGTTCAATGAATGATTAAGAATGTGAGATGACAACCCTTATAGAGATAGGGTAGAAAAGAAGCAGAAATAAAATATGTACGTACTTGCAATTTGTTCGTAGTCATCGTACTGCACCATGCCGATGTGCGGCTGTAGGGTGGTGAAGGGGTAGGGGGCTACCTGGGGGCGGGCTCGGGTGATGGCCCGCAGGAGTGTGCTCTTGCCCGCATTCGGGAATCCCAGCTGGAATTAATTTAGTTTTCTATTGATTTTTTTTTACAGAAACTCCACACAGAAGGCCCTGGGGGAAATTATTTCCCTCAAGGCCCTTATCATCTTTGGGGATGCTGTGTGGAGGGTCTTTTAGAGGATAAGAAGGAGTGAACTTGGGTCTTGAAGATACCCATGTTGTAGGATGGAGGAAACACAGAGACCGGCAGATCATTCCACAGCCGAGTTGTTGAACACAAGAACGAGTCATAGAAGGGACCCGTTCTCATGTGACAAATGTCAACCGTGCGCAAATGCTGGGCACGCGTTTGACGTGTTTCCCGACTATGCATCTGTGCTGAAGGGATCAATGACGCTAGTTCCTCAGAGCATCTTCCATTAAAATACCGGTAGAATAGGGACAGCATTTCCACCTAACGTCTGTGCTCCAAAGATTGCAGTCCATTTGTTAAGATAGGCAAATCTATCAAACAGACCACCCGTTTCTGCACAGAGTCAAGGGTTTTTCAGATATTTTGGGGCTACCGACCAGAGGTGGCTGCCTCAAAATATGCAGGGATACAGTGCCCAGAAACTATGACTAACCAGAGCTGTTGTATTCAATAATGGCTTTAATTTAGTCAGAGACGATGCGCTGTTAATTAGGCCGGTTAACCGCTAGTATGGCGGGAACGTCTATCGGCATTCGCCTCCAGAATTATCTTTTCATGGATTTTTATACTTTAAAACCTGTTGGTAGCATATTTAAATGAACCATATTCACTTGTCAATAAAATAACCAAACAAAAGAGGGGTTTTGCATTGCTTGAAGTTCAGCACAAGACAAGTAATAAATATTTAAAATTGGTGAGTGCCGTAACCTGCGAAAGCAAAAAAAAAAATTTCAAAGTTACTGTACACGTGTATTTACAGAAAAACCTCATAGATTTCATTATCATTTAGAAAAGCAATTATTCAGTCTTACGAAAATACAAAAAAAATATATTTCATATATCTTTATTTATCTTTTTTAGTAAGACGATGAACATACAATTTTAAATAGATAGACCGATTATCTGATAAAATAATACAATTTACAAAAAAATCATTATGAAATTACAGCAAGGAAACAAACGGCGCGCAGAATGCCACTTACATCCGGCACACGAGAAGTAGCTATATTGTAACAAGATACAAAATTTCCCCATGTATAGCAATTATTGTGTATATCATATTCTTCTGTACATTAAAAATCTTTGCAGAATTTAAATCAAAGAAATAATGTTTTTCAATTAAGGATACATATGGGCTACATAAAAAAAGCTTGTATCCTGAAATTATATTTTGTTGATAACTTTCGATTGAAAGGCGGCGATATTATATCCATATTATAATAACATATTTTAGAAATAGGTCTTAATAATTAATAAGTAAGTATAATCTTACAAGTCCCACATGTGCCATACTTCTGATTTCCAGTACGTATCCGATCCTTTCCCCAATGGCACCATACTCTGCTATTTCAGGCGCCTGTATGATGGCCGTGGTGAAGAACTTGTTCCCCTTTCCCCCCGCACCACCCCGCGCTGCCACAAACATCATCCCTTCCTTATCCAGGTCTGCCACCACCTGGGGATAAATAAAAAAAGTTATATAAATGCAATATTGTAATGTCATGTGTGTCCAAGTGGAAAATAAATGTTTGATGTTCGTAACTGGCCCGGCTCGCCTAGCCAAAAGACACCTGTCCTTTTATTTTGTGCAAACTTATGCAATATATTGTGCAGGTGGCGGGGAGTGTCGCGTCACTGCTAGTTAAGAAATGACAAAATAAATTAAAAAGCGAGGCAACGTGGTGCAAGGGAGATAGGTGTTGTCGAATAAACTTTTGCGACGCTATCGGCATATTTCCGTATCGGTAGCGTCACGAAATCCCAACCAGAGAGCTCGGGTTAGCACCTGGCTGGGGGTACAAATAGACTGTAAAAACGGCTATTTATCAGTCAGCCAACAACTCTCGCCCCGACAACATTTCTCTACCTCGGCTGCCCCGCCTTGCTCTGCTTCTACCGACTTGCCTTCTCCATCATTTTTGACCCCCCCCGGACTACTACCACCCACTGGACCCAAACCCTCGCAATGACCATGGACAAGGTCCGCAGAGCATTCGCCAGAGTTTCTAATTTGTGCGAAAGGACTTTGCACAAATTGGGAATTTTTACACAAAAGTGTATATTATTGTGCAAAATTCTAAAGTCTAAAATATTGTCGTTATTGTTCCCCTTTCGCAAGGGAACTATAGGTTGTGTCTCCCTCCCCTCCAGTTCAGCCATCTTCGCAGATTTGGATCAGCTGCCCCCTACAGTTCGCCTATGTGCCACACGTCTGACACATCATGATTCTAAAACGTAAAAACAAATTCAAACCTTTCCGTGGATATCTTTGACAATTGTTCCTAGGGGTACTTTGATAAAGTGGTGCTTCGCATTTTTTCCATCACAATTTTTAGTTGATCCCTTTTCTCCATGTTTTGCCCTGAAAAAAATATAGGGTGTTTTTTTAGCTGCATGAGAAGTTTCGATGGTCGTTGTCTATGGTTTGACAGTTGAGAATGCCAAATTGTGTTGACATTTCTGTTCAGTAAGGTTTGGCAATTCATCATGAATCGTTTAACACCAGAACAACGCTTCCAAATTGTGGAAATTTTCTTTGAAAAAAATAAATCTGTTCGCCAAGTTCATAGAGCACTTCGTTGTTTAGTGATGAAGCTCATTTCTGGTTAAATGGCTCAAGACATTAACGAATCACCATTACATCCATTAAAATTGACTGTTTGGTGCGGTTTACACGCTGGCGACACCAAAGGTCCTTATTTCTTTCGAAATGAGGAAGGAATTGCCGTTACAGTGAATGGCGAGCGCTATCGAGCCATGCTGACTAATTTTTTGTTTCCAAAAATTAATCAGCTAAACATCGACGACATTTGGTTCCAACAAGACGAAGCAACTTGTCATACAGCGCGCTTAAACATCAATTTATTGCAAAATTAATTTGGTGACAACTTTATTTCCAGAAGTCGTCCTGTTAACTGGCCCCCTCGTTCGTGCGACTTAACGCCTCTCGATTACTTTTTATGGGGCTATGTTAAGTCATTGGTTTATGCCGACAAACCAGCAACTCTTGAAGCATTGGAAGCCAATATTCAAGCCACCATTGACGCCATACGGCCAGATTTATTGGAAAAAGTATTGAAAAATTGGACTGATCGAATGGTATGTAACTCGTAGCCGCGGCGGACATATGCCGGAAATCATATTTAAAAAATAAATGCTATGAAATTATCTACCAGATTATAATAATAAAAAATTCATTCCAACAATATTTCTGTCATGTATTAATTATTTAAAGTTCTCAAGCTCCTAAAAAAACACCTGTAAAATAAACAATATATTTATTGATTACACATGGAAAAGTAATCAAACCCATAAAATTAAGATGTATGACATTATTATAAGAATGAAAGTCTAAAGTATTGAAGCATAATTTATTATTTAAACATCAACGAAGACAGTGAAAAAAATGTAATAATTACGATATTTATGAAAAGATTCTGTTTAAAAAATAAGAAATTATTTAAAAATTACATTATGAATCTGTATACTGGCTGTAGGCTAGGTTAAATAATTCTGTTCAATTAATAATTTTTTTAAATCTTACTCTGCAATAGAATGGACATGGCTAAGACTCTTAACTTCCTTGGTGCAGTGGAAGAGAACATGCCCCCCGCTGCCCCCATCACCCCCGTCGGGCCCTGCCTCCTCATTGCACCAGGCCTTCAGAAACGACACACTGCCATCCCCCCCGGTGCCCCCTGTAGTACGCACCCGACACCTGTCGACGTAGTATTGCACCTGTTAGCCATATAAAAAAATCTTGTTAGTAAATACTGATGAATAGAAGGTACACTGTGACATTTAATAGTATACAAAAAATGAAGGCGCTCCGATCGTTTAAAATATTTTAAATGGTATCACCAAGATGGCTCATAGGAAAATGATTGTAATTTAAAAAAAAACACAACGATCCAAATGCATATTTTTTACTTTAACTAAACAGTGTTCAGAAATTAATGGAACGTTCTGAAAGGAGATGATTCTACATCATATTTCTAAGACAATTTTATGTTAAAACTATTTCATTATTTAACGCTTTGCAAGGAAGATAATTATTACATGGAAAGGCGATTATTTCGAATTTCTGAAATTTATCTATCGAAATAACCATGCATTAGATTTTAGATAAATAAAAAACAAAATCAAAGTCACAGATCAAAATGATTTTTTTTTAAATGTGAATTAATGAATTATGATGTTTTGTGTTGCTTCTTTAAAACAAACTGTCAAATGCGAATACGTGAAAGTGCGTGAATGTGAAGAATACATTTCAAAGACAAAGTGATTATTAAATGGCAAGCTATAGGACAATACTGGCAACACTATAATAGACGCAATGTTCCAGAATCCAGATTCTAAATCTTGCAACTGCAGAAATTATTGATTGACAAAGTAATAAAAAATATTGACGGTCCCAACGTAAGGTGTCGAATCTGCATTTTGCCAGGTTTACAGGAGAGTGAAAACAATGCTAGATTCGACTTTCTGCGCAGGTTGTATCGTGCAATGTCTATTTTCATTCCAAAAAAGAATTTAGAAGAAAACTGAAAATATATAGGTACAATAAGGAACTCCAGTAAAAAATATAATTGCTTAAAAAATAAATATTCATATAGATCAGCAAACGCCGATTCTGAATATATAAGTTTAATTATTTATAATTATCCATAGAATTTATAAACTGTTATATAAAAGTGACTAAAATACCATCTCATCAAAACGCCCAATTTGGTTGGAACCATTTGTTCAACGTCATGCAGCTGTTCATGCATAAAAACTTTGTGTATAAATTTATTCCGTGTGGCGTCATGCGGCCTCCAGCCAAGTGGTAAGTATGGCCGGTTTGGAGGGTTTAAAACAAATCTAACTTTGAGAAATAATATGACTGTGAATACGAACTTGAATAAAAAAAAGAAAAACTGGTATTTAAGCGCTAGGATAAAAAATGAACTGGAGTTCCTTATTGGATGGTGTAAGACAATAAAACGAAAATATAAATTAGGCAGATTCGACGACTTACGTTGGAACCGTTAATATGATAGTGGTTGGTTTATATTGTTTTTATGAGACAGAGGATAAAGTCTTATAAAAGCATAACGGCTTTGCATGAAATTAAAGAAAAACTATAAACATTCTACTTGTCACAATGTGAAAATTGTGTAATAGTGCACCGTACGTCATATTGAGTCACAATGTATTAATTATAAAAGAATACTACCTACCCCTATGACTGTAATTTGTCTTAGTAAATGTAACAAGAAGAATCATTAGACATTCAGGCCATTTTAAAACAATATGATTACGATATTTAGATTAGGTTAAATAGTTTGAATGATTATAACAACAATATTAATTCAAATAATATCTTACATTGTAGTTTTGTGATTTGGGTTTGAGATTCCTTAGTGCAGTGGCTTTGGCAACAGTTGAGCTCCTTAGCGCTGTTGATTTCACTAAGTCGAAACACTGACACAGGAGTGATTTCTTAAAATACTTCGTCGAAAGCATCATGAGTTAGTATTCAAATGATTTAAAAAATCATTGGCCACATCCAATTGAGACTAAATTAGTAAAAATCCCGCTACAAATCCAGACTCAGGGTAAAATAATGATAATATGCATGAACTGATAGGTTATGTTATTGTCAAATTGACATTCCATAGATCACGATATTCGTGTCTGATGTCGATTAGGAAGACTAGGAAGTAGTGATGTTGTACTCTAAAATAAAATAATCGAAATTTTCGCTCGGTTACCACTATATACCACTCGAGAGAGCTGTCGCTTCTCACAGATCAACATACTTAAATTTCAGTCATATTTTGTGAATGCAAAATAATGGGTTAATTAAAAATAGTTCCATCTTTCATTAGTTCCCCTTTGCCGTCTGCAAAGATAATTGTGCCAGGCTAAAAGCTAACATTTTCAAAAACGATTTGGGACAAGGGATGACTTCCGATTACATGCGATTTGCGATAATGCTTCCAATTAATTTAAAAAAAACCCATTGGGTCTAGACAATAAAATATCATGGGAAGAGAAAGCTGGTGTTCTCTCTTTCTAAAATATATGTTTACCATAAGAGAAAAGGAGATATAAAAAAGTTTTTATGAAGACTGTCATTTGGTGGCAGATATGGCAAAACGTGACCCGAATGAAAAATAAACACACAATAAACACACTTGTTGTCAAAATAAACAAATTATGATCAAGCGGCAACTATGCGATAGGAGCGTTAAAAAAGAAGCACTCTCGCCCCCTCTTCTCCGGTAATGAAAAAAGTTTGATAGTACCATTACACGATCGTCCAACACGGTCCAACCCTCCAACTTCGAACTCTAAACTTTAATTATTATGGAAGACGTCGAAGTAATAGCTGCGCCCGCGCTATATCTTATCAGTGCCTACAACTATTATGTAGAAGTATATAGACGACGCAATTTTTTTAAAGTTGGCTGAAACGAAGGTGGTGGATGCTATCTATACATTGGAAGAGAACAAACTAATATAAATTTTGTGTATATTCACGTTAAAAAAAAATATTTTTAACTCGACAGGCATTTCATGGGTCTGAATATTTTCATCGTTGTTTCATGAAAACTTTTCTTTGAAATAATTATAATGTACACGATAAGACAGATCAAAACAAAAAAAAATCAAAGAAATAACAAAGAATAAATGTAAACCGTCCGATAACGGTGTATAACACAATATGTAAAAATAAGGTCATAAAAAACGCTATTATTAGGATTATACATTTTCATAGTGCGTATTAGAATTTTTTGCGGGTTAGTGCATAGTTTTTTCGTCAATATTAACATATTTCAGTCATTATATTCTTGTGCCGTACGGCACAAGAAGAATAAAATGAATGGTAATTATGTAATAAATACTTTAAAAATGAAAAATAATTGTTTCATTCGCAACGCAAAATGACAAAGCATTCTTAATGCATACATAATATATAATAAAATTGCTCTTCAACTTGATACAAAGGAAACAAATTACCTTGGGAAAACAATTGAAGACATTGCATCAAAAAAGATTAAGCTCCATATTTTGTAATTTTTACGATTCCGATGAAAAAATTTAAACATGAAAATGTGGCATAAAGCTAATGGATATCATCAATTAAATTTTTGTCGCATGTTCGGGTACGGTGGAGCTAGAGTTGAAACAATAAAGATCTTGCTCCATCTTGGAGGAGCTAGATCCAGCTAATAAGCTATGTACATTTGAGACTTCGGGAAAACAATACTTCATTGGGAGAAAATATGAAGATGAATAAGATAACAATTTTTTTGGGGGGCCAATAGGTTTTTACTTTATTTTTTATTTGCCTAGTATGAAATTTTATAATATTTTATCCATATTCATAATATTATCTATTAATCCCTAAATAATTTAATAAACTTGAAATTAAATGCATTTCTTTTATTTTGAATTTTTAAATCACTTTTTTTTATTTCAAACATGAAACGGGAGCTGAATCTTTTTTTGTGCAAGGTCTTCAATATTGCTTCGATGGATATATGATGATGTCTTGGCGTGGTCTACAGGTCTTCACCATAATTTGATATATAGGGCGGGGGGCTAATAAAAGAGGTTTTGTTTCATTGCCCCCAACTTCTGGCTGGGTGTAGCAAGTATGACAGTGTTCCCACGGAGGGTATAATTTCAAATAGGAAGACAATTTCCTGTGGCACGCCTACTTTCATCAAAGGCACGATGGGGTACCTACTCCCTACTCGGGGTGTATAGGACATCCTTGCTTTCAATATTTAATAGCCTCTGAATATGATATCAACAAATTTTATCGGAAAATTTTCATCATGGTCATCTCAAGGTGCTTTCAAATATCATTATTTGACCTTCGGAGTTCAGATGTATTCAATTTCCTAATGTACAATTTCCTCGTATTTTTGTTGGGTAAAAAGCTTTTTTATTTCAAACCCCGAAATTATGTTGAACATTATTTTGTGTCAATAAAATTATATTTATGAACCGCGATGATGGCGGATCATTGGAACGGTAATGCATCTCCAAACGTGTTAGGGAAAATATTTTAATTAAATCAAAATGTTTTTCTTATTTGTTATTTCAAATAAGACATACAACGATGTTGCACTCCCATGAGTTATCAATTCATTATGGGACAGTTACTTATTTCCACATAATATTAGGTTTTACAGAGTTTTCAAGGCAATTCTGTATATGAAAATATAAAAACAAAAAAATGTATACAAAGAACAGAAAAATAACATAAATAAATGTACAGGCTCTATACACACAGATACAATAGAATGCTACTTGTAAATAGGTAAGTAGGAACCCAAAATACTTTAGTAACATACAGGTTAGCCAAAAATTCTAGACATTTAATCAATTGGAACTAAAAAAATCATTACCATGGCAGCACCTAGCTACACACTATCTCTTTGTAATTCGTTCTCTAAATTTAATTTTTTTCACTTTATAGTTTTACGGTTCGTTTTAAAGACACGAGACAAAACAACTCGATTATATTTACGTTTTATAAATTTACAATTTTGATTCGTGAGTTAGATTTTGTTTTATTTTGATTTAAAATTTAACAAATGGGTATTTTGATACATGCATTTCAGAAATAAAATCAAGCTTTAAGAAATAAAAAAGTTAAGTTATTAAAAAGGTCCTATACCGCGTCTCCTTGTAAAAACACAAAACAAAACAAAAAACAAAACAGAGGGGCGTTTCCGTACACATTTGTGTCTGTGTACACAATGTTTTGCCTTCCGCCACCGATGGAAAACATTCCTCTCGTGGGTGAAGAGGGGAAGGGTTTGTTTTTTTTTTTTTTAGTAATCGCCCCACGGTGCGGGTGCACTATGCATCCTGTTCTATGGTACTTCATCGTAAATCGGACGGGTTTTTAGGTTATCTGTACTGAGCGAAATTATAATATATTATTATTGGAAGTTTGTAATATCAGTAATAATAATTATGTATTGCACTGTTATGTATTCTCTTATTTCATCTTCAATTTCTAATATCATTACAGCCCTCATATTAAGAACTTTTTAAAGTACACATCGTGAGGTAAATATGCATATAAGCACGTCTTTTTCTTGATAGTTTTTATTATTATTAAAAAAAAAACAAACAAACTAAAAACCTAAAACCTATTTTATATATAATACAGTATATTAATTAGACATAAAACAGGTTTTTATGTTCTTAGATTGGGTTTTTTTCTTAAATAAAAAAATAAAAACTGACTTAAAAGTCATACAAAAACTGGAAATAATAAATTAATTAAAATGCGTGATTTTGCTTCTCCGGTGACTGAAATAGTTATTCTTCATTGTAATAACTAATAAAAAATGTTTTTCATTAATTTTATGCGTATTAAGTATTAAGAAAGTCGTGCTTATATGCATATTTAATCATAGTGATAAACACATTCATTACAGTGGTTCACACAAAATATTTCTTTTTAATTTTTCATTCACAGACATGTATTTATTTTTATTCATACAATAAACAAAACAATGATATTTTATTCCAATCTATAAAAATATATAATACATTCAAAAGATTATTCTTGATCCGATCTTGTCGTTTACGCAAAATGTTTTATTTTAACCAAAACAAAACATTTTATCAGGAGACGGAATGTTTATGTGCATGGTTTTGTGTTCGAAAAAACGTTCGCAGCAGACGAGGCTTAAGAATATGATGTAGAATAATCTCCTTTCAAAAAGTACCTACCACTAATTTTTGAAGACCGTATTTTTATGGACTTGAACCATTGTGCTCTTTTAAACTTCCTTTCATTTTCCTATGAGCCATCTTCGTGTTGTCATTTAAAACCTTTTAAACGATCGCAGCGCCCTTCGTTTTTGCTTTCTATTAAATGTTAGACTGTACATACAGGTTGGCAATAAAAAGTAGAAATTTAGAGTAGGCAAACATGGAAGGCTCTACAGCTAAAATTAAAAATGGCCACACCAAGATGGTTGACAGGAAAACGAATGCAGCTTTTAAAAATCACTATGATCCATTAATGGAGCATACCCCCCTCCCCCCCCGCCCCAATGCGATATACAAGAGTTGGTGGGCTATAAGATATTTATATTCATGAAAAGTCGGTAGGTAATTTTTGGAACTCAGCCTGAGTAGGTACTTACATCATGAATAAATAAATTATTACCAGACCCGTCGAGAATATATGAACAATAATATTCAGAAGCTTTCGAACTTGAAGGTTTTATATAACGTATTTTTATTTTCGTAATATTATTCGTTAGGAAGGACCTTACTTCATTTTATTGCCCACAAAGGTAAAACGGTGCAAAATAAATTATTTTAATTGAAACAAACAATCTGTTTTTTAACTACTATTTTCTAGTTAAAAATGGTGTTTGTTTCATATAATTTAATAATTATGTCAAACCACAAAGTGATGGCTTTCTTCGAAAACACATGTAAATAATTTCTTCATTCTTCAAGGAATTTAATCATTAATTTTAATTGCGGAGAAAGAAGTTTTTATTTCAATTTTGTTAAAATAAATATGCCTATATTTTAATGAATTGAAAATGGAGCCGTTGAAGAGAGGATGGGGGGGGGGGTAAAAATATAGTTTCATTGATGAAGAAATGATAAAATAGTTTGCCAATTTGGAAAGTAGAGAAAAAAGTATCTAAGTACGAGCAATCGCAAAAGGGGGCAATTGAACGGTTCGAAAAAAAAAATTTATGGGTCGTGATTTTTTTTTTATTTTTGCTTATTTTGCGATGTATGCAAATATGTTTGGAGAGATTCTCGATCAGAAAGGAGTTTTTTTTAATGTTTAAGAACTTTTTTTTTCATAAATGTTGGTTAAAATAGTATCACACCTTGAAGTCTTTGATTTACATGAAAATATATATCCTTTTCAAGTTGACAAAAAATACTTATATTTTGGATTATTTTGCTGGTTTTTCGAAATGGGTGTCATAGCACGCTCCTGCTATTAAAATGTGTTATTAAATTATTAGTGTACCGATCAAATAACTTATTTTGACGATTGAATCAATATTATCATATAATGTCGAATGCGACCATACATAAATTGAAGTTAGTACTCAATGAAATAGTTACACTCTTCATAACTTGAACATATTCTAATAGCCGTCACACGCAGCCAGTACCAAGGACAGTAATAAGAGGCAACTAAATCGTTAAGTTAATTTTAAGTCACTGTCCGCTTCTGGACATTGCGTTAAGTGGTAAGTAGTAAGTTACCGTTAAGTACCAATTTAGTTGATTGGTTTAGAATCTTTAGTATTTTTTCGAATAATTCTACACGCGCATCTTTTTAGTTGGGTGAGGGCTATTGTCGCGTTGTTTGGACACGCACACAATCAAGTTTTACTACAAATACGAGAGTTTACGAAATCGCTTAATTGCATGCGTGTGCAATTAAAGTACATCACTTTTCTCAGGACGGTGACTTAGTTACTACTTACTAAGGTCTTATTCGCATCTGCCAGCACCGCGCAGAGCAGAACAGTACAGTATGTGTCCGACCAAACCCAGGTGATAGACAGCTTTCTTTGAGGTCAGCAGATTTCAATGCTGCTAACCGATTAGTTGAACCCCCTCGGTCAAATAAACACGTGTACTATGATCGCGCTTTTCGTATATCCGGCCCGGTCATCCGGAATAAGCTTTCCCCAAATATTGCTAACATCCAGAATTTTGCAGAGTTCAAACGGGTATAAACAAAATTATTCAAAAAAATCCTATCCGATATAAAACATAAATTCATGTGCGTAGAAACAGAATTTCAGGACTTTTTTTCTGTTAATCCTCCATAATTAATCATTCAGTTGCGGTTTTCTGCCCTAGTTATTTAATTCCCTTAGTATCCAGTGAAAAACCATGTACATAATGTCATATAATTTTCTCTTGCTCTGTTGTTATTTGTACCTACTTTATATTTTATTATTTACGCCCTTAGTTTATAAATTGTTATATTATAATACCTGCTCATGAATATTTTATGACATAGTTTTAATTTGCATATTGTATATATATATATATATTATAATAACAGATATACTATGTAGTGTATCTGTTATTTTACAATTATATTAGGTCAGGTTAGTTAGTATAAAGCGAACTTGAGGTGAACCTTCACAAAACTGCGCTATATAAATTTACTCTTATTATTATTATTATTACAGGAACAGCACAGACGCAAGTATTCACATTACACCGTGCAACACAGTACAGATACAGCACAGACACAGCACAGACGCGAGTACAGCTGTCAACTGAGAGTTAGCGTCCGCCACAATATGTTTGAGGATTTTATAATCCTATTCCCATATTTATTATTATTTTATAATCTAAATTCCCTGACCAATTTAATCAATTTATCGTTATCCATCTTCTCGGTTTTAGCAATAACTAATAAATGACGTCAACTGACGAAGATGCGGTGCTAACGGTATGTGTTCATACTAACTGCGTACGTCGAAATATTCTATAGTCGAAATACGTTACGCTCACGTACACTATAATATGAATGTGTTCATAGATAATATAGACAACTAATGTTGTCGTGTCTGTACTACTGTTCTACACTGTGACCACTGTGGGGTGCTAGTAGATTTGACGTATATACTCGGTGTCCCTTTTTTGCTAAAAAGAATAATTACGCCCAAGGGAGACAAGAGGCTGTTTCTCTGTAACGCTTCATAAGAATATCACTATCGGAAGTGTATAGCGTATACATAATATATACACCAATACAGAGAATCCTAGATCATATGTGTGAGTTGTTTCGTCGTTTGGCACTACTCTAATTGCGCTATACTCGTATATATTCATTTTAATGAAAATATCTCTTTTTTGGGATGTGATTAAATTTTTCCTTCCCAATTTTCTTGGAGGTGATTCCAGTAAATAATATTAATCATCCCGCACTGCGCCGATCAGCGAAGGCATGCGTAGGGCTCGTAAACCCATTACCTATACCCGAATAACTTTTTGAGAAGAAAGAAAAAGCCTCTCTACTGTATTGTATTTTGGTTTCTTTCGACAGCGATGTTGCTTATATATAAAAAGAAATAGCATTTTATCTTTGCTTAATTACTCTTTTTAGCAAAAAGGGGACGTTGTATGGACGAATAATGTTTACGTTTATCGAATTTGATTATTCTCAAGTCTTTACAGTAGTTTTTTGAAAAGTTTCATTGTATTATTTTTTCCAAATCCACCGGAATGTTCTTTTCTGAATTCAAATAACAAGACTGTCTGAGGTGTTCGCATCAACATTCGCTCTTGAAGAAAATGTTCTTTTTTCAAATATGTTTATTTCTTTTATTTGCTAGAAGAATTTAAATTAGTAGAACACATAAATATTGTTAATTTTTATGCTGAAAATAATTGTGTGAAATTAATAAGAAAACTGTTTGCGAGATTGATTGATGTTTGGGTATATAGTTGAAGGTATGGCGGGGAATGTGAGGGGGGATTGTTTCCATTGCAAATAAAGTAACCTTGGATGAGTGCAAAGGGGGAAATAAAGATTAGAGAGGGAGGGATTCAATGGACGATTTCCAGTAGAAAGACATTTCATAAAAAGTCGGAAACTTTATTCTCAGGAAGTAACTTCAAAGACACGTCTGAGAAACGTTCCCGCCGGGATGCAAAGGTTACAAGTTCTAATATCAGTCAAATACATAGTTCACTGTTTAATATAACCAAATGCAACAAAGTTATTCGTCAAAATAACTTTGTTGCATTTGTCATAACAATGACCGGTCAGTGGCTGAGTTGGCATCGCGTTTGGGTCTCACCCAGGCGTCGTGAGTTCAATTCCTCGGCTGGCTAAGTCCTCCATTACGACACAAGCAACATCTTCCGCTTACTGTGATGGTAGCAGGAGATTTTCAAATATTGTCAAGTTATTCGTAACCAGGGAATATTTGTCTTTCTTTTTTAAAAAAAATGTATATTATACAACTGAATGTTTTCCCAAATAATAAATAAATAAAATTAAAATAAATTCTTTGTGGAAATGTAATAATGAAACAATGGAAAAGTTTTTTGGAAGAGATATTTAAATTTCAATTTGAAAACCAACATTGAACAAAAAAAATTAAAATAAAATTATTTTAAGCTCTGTAGGTATTTTTTAATGAATAAAAACAATGACATTATAAACAAACATTGTTATGTCATTGGATAAAAATGTTTTATTTATGCTATTCTCATTTAAAAGTATATTTAAATACAATGATAAAGCCATAAATATATTGTGTAATAATCACACCATATGAATTTTCCATTAAGAGGAACGGCTGGGCGGCCTGTTTCATACAAAACTTAATTTTTCAATTTGAGGCCAAAATAGTCACCTAAACTTAATGATCTTTTTTTTTCATCAAAGAGTATGAAATATAGGCCATTAAAGGAATTGATTTTTCGCGATTTTAGAGACACCTTTAACAATTATTTGGAAACTAACACAGATTTAAAAAAAAAATTCCCCGTCCGCTTTAATAATATAATATAAAATAAAATAATTTAAAAAATATGAAAATAAGCATTTACTGGACTTTAAATTAAATTAAAAACGACCAATTTACGTTGGAACACAAATTTGCCGTACATAATTCTATATATATATATATATAACTATAAATATATATGTATATAACTGATTGATATATATATATATATATATATATATATATATCAGTTTGTTAAATGTTTATTTTTAACGATTTTAACGATTTGATATATATATATATATCAATATATATATCAATCAGTTTGGATGGTTATTTTGACTTCAAAATTAAGTTATGTATGAAACAAGTAGCGCAGCCGTTCCTCTTAACGCAGTCATATATTTTATTCAATAACGAGTATTTTATAAAGTAGAATGTTCACGGACAATACACGGAAATTATTTGTACTATTTAAGACTAGTGGCATTCACCAAATGAAGTCGTCTCCAGTTCTTGTTTGTTATAATTTATTTGAGTTCTGTCGCCCACCAACCTAGTAGACTCATGCCCCTATTATGAGAGTCGTAAATACGATATATAACACAAAAGTAAAAACAAGATTTACATAAATCGTATTAATTTTAAAACTGAACATATGGTGAAATTAAATTAAATATTATATTAGAAAATAATATTAAAAAAGTAAAATTAAATTTTAAATTGTATAAAAAAATATATTAAAAAAGTAAAATTAATTTAAATACTATATTAAAAAATAATATTAATAAAGTAAAATTAAATTAAATATTATATTTAAAAATAACATTAAAAAAGTAAAATTAAATTAAATATTACATTAAAAAGGTAAAATTAAAAATACAGAAGTATAGATATTATGTGGATATCTATCTACCTACATCCAAGATGAAGAAAAAAACCCCACTTTATCGGTCAGAACCCAAAAATATACGCTTTGTAGTTTGCTAACGCAGGAAATACTACGAATGATTTATCTGTAAAGAAAATTTATAATGTTTCAAAAGACAAAAACCCTCAAACTGAAGATGGAACGAAATACTCTCGCACAGATGGCGCTACTTTAAATATTTTATAAAAACACACATTTAGCACGTAATGCTCTTAAATATTGAAATGTATATAGTTTTACAATATTGTAAAACAAAAAATTCATTATTTTTATATTTTTTATGTATTCCGTATGTACACCCGCCAACAAACAATTCACCTCAATATTTAAAAGCATTAAGGGCTAAAAGTGTTTTTTTTATATAATAAAATGCACCTATTTTCAGACATTTTGGTATTCATAGAACTCAAAAGATTACATTGTGAGGATTTTTGTCTTTTGAAACAATATACGTTTTCCTACCTACCCGTATAGAATTTATAGTAAAATCATTTGTAATATTGATTTTTTTTCTTATGGCACCAATCAGTACCATCAAAAACATATACATAATTGTTTACTCTATAATATTTGTTTTTCTCATCTCTTCATAAGTACGTTCATAAGTTTTTTTCTGTACTATTCTTCACACCACTTTATACTTAATTATTATACTTTTTCTAGATATATTATATTACCATACTATGTCAATACTAGCTTTTTTCACTGTTATTTTTATATAATGGCACTTAATATGAACTAAATTTGTTAATTTGGCTGTCC
Source organism: Halesus radiatus (assembly GCA_022606495.2). Classification (NCBI taxonomy): domain Eukaryota; kingdom Metazoa; phylum Arthropoda; class Insecta; order Trichoptera; family Limnephilidae; genus Halesus; species Halesus radiatus. The sequence goes on along the minus strand of JAHDVE020001021.1, from coordinate 69,712 downwards.
TAAAACGGGATTTGTTCCCAGTGGGGCAGTCAAAGCTTTCTTAGATTTCATTGTTTAATAATGTGTGTTTCAAAATAAATAAATAAAAGTTAACAGAATACAAAGTAAAGTTTAGGGTCATTTTTGAGTGCTGGTCATTAAATTTAAAAATCAATAATAAAGGTTAATCATGGTACCTAGAAGAGTACATATTTATGGACACATTGGTATGAAAGTAAAAGGAAATAGATAAAAAGAAAGATTTTTTAAACATTGTTAAGAACCCATGTAATCTTTAGAAAAATCGGCCCCTTTCAAATATCCAATGCTGAATTATGAATCTGAAAATAATACATTCAATTTACCATAAAAAAATATTGTTTTTCTATTAGTATTGAGTAAGTAGGTACCTGAGAATATTAGGTATAGCTTGGCAATAAAATTAAGGCATTTAATTAAGTGGACCCACATTTTTCACGAATATGGCAATACCAAACTGCTTACTGTGTATTTGAAAATTTGTTCCTCACTTTAAAATTTTTCACATTCGAATTTCAGAGAAATAATGCAAAACATCATAATTTGTATTTTTTTTACGTTTTATATTATTTTTATTATTGATCTGTGAATTTATATCCTTTTTTTTTCTCACATCTAATGCAGGGTAATTTCGATATATACATTTCAGAAACACAAAAAAAAATCGCCTATTTCGGGTAATTGTAATCATCTCAGAAATTACCAACAGCTTCTGGGTACCGTTTGGTGAAAATAAAAATAAAACATGCACTTGGACCACAGTGCTTTTTTAAACTTACAAAAATCTTCCAATGAGCCATCTTAGTGTTGTCATTTAAAGAGTTTTGAACGATCGCAGCGCCCTCATTTTGTGTCTACTTTAATAAAATTAAATATCAGACTCTACGAGTATGTCATTTAAAAGTAATTGAACATTTCCCGAAATGCGATTACATCATTTACATCGGTAATAAAGCTTTTAAGTAAATGTCGTTAATCGTCACAAAAGGGAGATATAATTTACGGGAGTGGACGTTATCTGATAAAATTGTAAAGTAGGTAACGCCTGCGCGCGTGAAGAGCCAGTCTCCAGTCTCGGAGACGTGGATATTCAAACGGCGAACGGTCGTCGGTCGTGTTCATTTGTCAAACGAACTTTGGCATCGCCGGTCGACGCTTTTTATAGCGAGTGCAACCCAAATCTATTTTGAATATTCGTTATGTCAATAAGTGTTAGGTTAAAAAATAAGTTATACAAACACGAGTGATTCTTAAAAGTGTAATATAAGCCATAAGAGTAGTTGCATAATAATATTATTTTACTTTTAAAACTATAATTTTAGTTTAATATACGAATTAAAGTAAGTATACTAAATTACTGTACGATTGCAGAGTAACACGTCAGGGTCAAACAGGTGGCAAATTTCGTCGTGAGTCGCTGAATTAGCGCTTTTCTTTCGGATTGTTATTTTGAAGTGCCTCAATTTTCGTCGTCTCGCATCTCTCTGTGGCTGGGGCGGAAAAGCGGGGCGACGCTCGGTGAAAACAGATTCAGACCGCGCTCAGTGTCGCGCCGCCGCTAGTCCGCGATGGTCGTGTGCTCGGCGGCTTCATGACCCTCGGGGCTCGGTAGCCGGTAGCCGGTAGCCGGTAGCCCTGGTGCCAGCGGGGATGGCCCTGCCGCTGCCCGTGCCGCCGTGCGGAGGCCGGGGCCTGGCCGCGCTGGTGGCGGCCCCCGACCGCCTGGAGTACGCCAGCAGCGTGGCCAGCACCTTCCTGGCCCCCGTGCGCTCGGAGCGCCAGATCCACGAGAACTCCATGGCGGAGGACGGCCCCCGCACGGGGTCCAGCGCCAACCGCTGGGGGCCCGCGCACCGCGGAGCCCGAGAGCTGGCACAGCTGTACAGCCCTGGTGAGTTCACATTATTACGTTATATTATAATCTTAGCACTGCACCATAAAAAAATTCCACTGCGGGAAAATGTAAGCAGTCACCTATCCATAATTTAATCAGAGTGTTTTAATGTAATGATATTTGAACATATAATCAGATTTATCCTCTGTGTTTTTGTTTTTCGTTATAATAATATTTGGTTAATTTTTATAGCACTCGTTTCATGCTCTCACACTACGATCGTTTTATCTAAACATCTAAAGAACAGAGGAAACACTTGAAAACTTAATAAACAGCGTAGAATAAATACAAAAGATTTTTTAACGTGGAATTTACGATTGTTATATAGGTCTGTTGTATTACTTGTTCTCCTTAATTTGACGAAAAAAAAAAGATTATACAGTTTTTTAATGTACACTATAACAAAATATATTTTGAAACTCTTCAGAAAAGGCAATGGAGTATTGTGATTTTGTCAACCATGTTGCAAAACGCGCGTGTGAAGTCACCTACCTCATTATTCAATGATTTATTCATAATTTACTTTGATATTATCACGAATCACCTCACTGCTCAACTCACTATAAATGATTATATTCTGCAGCGAAACAGTGGGCACTGGGCAGACATAATAACACGAGATACACAATAATACGACAATGCCATAAACATCACGCGAGACTATGATACATTATACGGTAGTGGATTATCACATATATTATTGGATTTTTATTCATTATGGTATTTTCAGTGTTTTTTTTTGTCAAAAAAAATTAAGAATAAATTACGATAACGACGGTATTTTATGATAACGAATACATTTTCTGTAACGATTTAAAATGTGTTATTTTTGATATGCCGCCAAAACGACATGTTCGTTTTTGTTTGTGAATATGGCACTGTGTACGTCACGCCGACCAACGTCGGTGACAGCCGTCTTACCAGCCAGTAGCGTTATGTACATCATAATGACGTTGTAGCCTGTTCGAACCGTGTCGAAATGAGTTTTTCAATCAATAACTATGAATGAAAATTGCACATTTTAGTACGATTATCAGTCATAAATATAAACTTTGAATCTTCCACACATTTTTAACGGTATCCGTAGTTTATGAAAATACCCCATTATTGGGTCACTGTTTGATTTTCCTTGAAAACTGCATGATTGTATGAATCATTTTTATTGTATTATTTTCATAATTTTTTTTATTTAGATTTTTTTAATAATTTTTATTGTCAATTCGAAAGATTTCGATAACGCAATTGGTAGGACCTTCAACGCCGGGTAACGATTCCCATAACGAGTACCTGCCGACTTGCTTTATTTTAAAAACAGTTGTATAATATAACTTAATTCTATATATGAGTTATAGTTAAATTGATTTGTATTAAAACTGTACCTACAATTTCGTCAAAATTTAAATCCAATTTATATAATGACTTATTCCGACTACCTAATATTTGTCCTTCCAAGGACGAATTACTTCTTAATCATAACGGAAAAAAAACATATGTATTATTATGAAAGTTCTGTGCTTAAAACCACTATACAGTGTAATAAAGTGGTTTTAATCAAAGAACTTCATTTAAGTATAATATCAAGCCACAAATTGGATTGCTTTCTTAGAAAATATATGTTATGCTCTATAGCATAAAGATGAAAATCAACAATTATCACAAAAACAAACAACAATTATATACGCAGCCTTCTAGAAAAATTGTATTTTTAAATACGTAGGATTTTAACAATATTTTTTAACCCATTTGTTCTAAAATGGAAAACCTAACAAAACTAAACGCTCAGAAATTGTTTTTAATATTCCTTTGGCATTTATTTACCATTGTTTTTAATATTAAATATGACATTATCTATTATTAACGATTGTTTCACGAAATTGAGATAAATTTAATATTTTCCACACGAAAGAAAGCTATTACCGCACTCACTTGCAGGCATAATGGCTTATTGTTATGCAAAATAGTGTCACGTATTAAAAAGTTATTGCCTTTCCGCAATCTTTCGCGTGTCCTTTCCCGGGCGTCTGAAGCACGCTACTGCTTTTCAGAGCGTTTTGACGACTGTTTCGCGATGTCAAGGAAAGTGGAATATGCTTGAAACAATTCTATCACGTCTAAAAATAAACTGATTCATATTCGTGCATTTTGAGACACTTAACGACCCTCCGCATTGACTAGCAAATTTTGTAAAAACTCATATTACGATTTCTGATCTTCAATCAAAGATCTTAACTCTAAATCTATAAATCGCCAATAATGGCGATTAGTCATTCGTTTTTCGGGCGTTTTTCTATCGATTTACATATTTTAATTACAAAATTATATTTTCTTAATACATTACCCATAGGTGAACAAGTTAACATTTTCCGGCTACCTAGGAGAGCTGACATTACAACACATTTAGCTAATATGTAGAGACCTGAATTATTAGTAGAGACTATATTAGTACTATATTAGTAGAGACTATACTGACTCTATTAGTAGAGACCTGAAAAGGTCGCCATTTTCACGAGAATTTCGCTTAATTCGCAACTTTATAATAAATAACCGCAATTTTTCGTACTTTTCACGTGATAATCTGGTATTTTAAAATAAGAAAGTAATATCGTACATTCTAAATATTCCTTTGTCTATGGTTTTGACATATAATAGTCATAAAATAGAACGCAGCTACTTTCATGTCAAAAACGACGCGTACTGTCATTCTTTTTTTTATTTCCAAAAAAAAAATTATAATAAATATATTTAAAAAAGACAACATAAAAGATGAAAAAAACAAAAAAGCACCACTTTGTTGAAAATTACCAAAAAGGTAACATAACCGTTAATTAATTAATTAGAATTACACCGAAAAATAACCCCACTTTTCTCAAAAAATAACGCCATTTGTTCAGATCCCTATAAATTAGATATTAACACATATAAAACGATAAAATATTTTATTCGTGACTCAATTGAATCTTGCAATACGTTATAATTTGACAGTGGCTTGTTTGATTGAAACTTTTTGCCTACAATTTCTGCAAACAGGTGTTGTGATACCCATTCATTTTCAATTTATTTCGATCTTGATTCCTACAATGATTGAATTGATTGAATCTTACAATGGGGTATTTTCACAAACCATCAATACCGTCAAAAATGCGGGGAAGATTTAAAGTTTATTATTCTGATTGTGAATATCGTCCTATTTACATTCGTAAATATTGAAATAGAACTAAAACCGCACATTCCGAAATTGTTAGAACCGGCTACAACGTCATTATGATGTAAACAACGCTACTGGCTGGTAAGATGGCTTTCACCAACGTTGGCCGGCGTGACATCAACAACGCCATATTCACGAACAAAAACGAACATGTCGTTTTGACGGCAAATCAAAAATGACACATTTTAAATCGTTATGGAAAATATAACAACATAAAAACATAAAAATAAAATAAAATGCCATCATTATCGTATTTTTTTTCTTTTTTTTTTCGATAATAAAAAAACAGTGAAAATACCCTGTCGATAGTGCGGAGGGCTGTTAAATGCGGGGTTGGGGCGGACTATGCGAAATATAGGCAAAATGGGCGATATGCGGCTCGTAATCATTTTTACGAGAATTCGGTCGCTAGAGCGGAGGTACGTTAAACGCGGGAAGGACTATACGAAATAGTAGGTGTGTAAAACACGTGATAATTTTACAAAAATTTGGTCACTAGTGCGGATGGCCTATAAAACGCGGGACAGACTACGAAATAATAATTTTAAAAATGTGTAAAAGAAAATTACAATAATTTATTTATTTTTAAATCGATAAAAATAATTACATAATAAAAATAAAACATAAAAAAGCAGTAGGCTAAAGCTAAAGGCGACACAGGAACCATGATCCATGCATGACTATCGCATGTTGTGATACGCGATGCATATCTCTCAAACGGTTCGCCTAATCCACTGACTCGATAACAATCACGGCTGGTCGAGTCGGCGCGGGGAATAATTCCGTAGCTAACCCAACCCCGTGACTGACGAGCCGTAAGCCGTGAGCCGTGAGCCGTGTCGGAGACGAATCGATAAGCCCCGTCCACGCAATGTATGCTAAATCTAATTTGGTAAACGAAGGGAAGATATCGATACGTTTTTGATTAGCGCGAAGGGCGAAGATAACGTTTCAGTACCTACCCATGCGAACTAGTAAATTGAATGTTTTAGGCGTTTCAGGATATCTCCCCCCTTGTTTGCTGTAAACAACTACTTGGAAAGTTAATTATTTCTGCTTTCTACTGGATCTATTTTTGATATACTCTTATGATTAGGCTTTCTGTCGAAATACTAATTTTGATTTTTTTTATTAGAAGTTTGTAGTTTGTAATTTCCATTAAATTTGCTAAGTTAATGTTAGTAGGAAATACAAAAGTCGAGAACACAGAAGTCAATATCTCCCATATCTCTGTTCCTATATTCTGATTATTTAATTATACAACTTATGTACTTCCTACGTCTGTCTCGACACCGGAATTTACCCAGTGAGACAGACATCGAACGTGCCTTTGTAATATGTTTTATCAAGATTAATACATTTAAGAAAAATATACGAATAACAGAAAATTATAATAAATTCTAATAATAATACAAAAAGTTTTTGCAATTTTTGAGCTGGCCGAGATCGGTAAATTTATTGGATATTTAAAGAAAAGATTTATAATCTTTTTAAAACAACCGTTTTTTACATGTGTTGTCACAATGCACGTTCATAGTAATTAGTAGCAGATAATTAAAAAATATATATATAACGCTCATATTATACTTTACTCGGCTATTATATTTCATTTTGTGGGTTAGCTCCGTTATGACAAGCTGTGTGTGGGAAACAACATAAACACACTAGACAAATGAATATAAACTGACCTATATAAATATTTAACGTGTTAGCATTTAAATTTCCGTATGGAGACATTAAATAGTAATACGCATAGCCCCATTAGAGTTCCGTTTCGGATTTGATTTATTTTTGTCTGGAGTTGATTCCTTCACAAAAGAAAACATTCTCGGGTCAATTTATCAGTCGGGCGGCGGGCTCCGTGCCACTGATTGAATTAATTGATGATTGTGACCACTTATGGCGAGTTAGCTCTGGGAGTAACGTAACTATACAATAACAACAGTATCTGCATTTTAAAACATGAACAAACATACCCTAGTATCTAGTAGACTACGCAAAAAGAAATATTCTGAAAGAAAGATTCGCAAAGAGAGACTCTCAAAGAGAGGTTCTCAAAGTGGGCTTTTCAAATAGAGTTTCTTGCAGATAAGAGATATCCTCAAAGAGATACTTTCAAAATGGAGATTCTCAAGGAAAGATTCTAAAATATTAGTTCTTAAAAGAGAAATTCTTAAAAATATATTCTCAAGGGGATATTCTTTAGTAGATATGATCAAAGAGGCATTTTCATGAAGACATCCTCAAAAAACTATCTTCAAGAAGAGGTTCTCAAAGAGAAAATGCAAAAGAAAGATTTTCAAAAGAGGATTCTCAACAGACACTTTCGAAGAGACATTTTCAAAAACTTTCCTCGAGGAGAGTTCTTAAATAGACATTATCATAGAGAGGAAAGGGGAAATTTCTAACATTGTAGGAAAATGCACGATTTTTCGTAACAAGGTCAATAATATTTTACCCAAATTAAGTGTGTCACAACTCCCAACGTATTCCCCCGTAGTAAGTCATTGCTTACTAAACGGGAGGCGCAAAATATTTTCGGACTTTATTACCTCACGGCGGAGACCTACCCAATTATAAAAAAAATTGCGTGATGGAGGATTGTTTGCACAGCACAAAAACATCCCCAACGGCGCGGGCGGCACCTCCCTTAATTAATAGCCGTATTACATCCTGTCAAATAAAACAGTATTACTGTCAAAACGTGTGCCGAAACCGCCTCAAATTATTTTTAAAATTAAGTACTTACTTTATTTTTTTCACAGTCCAATATCATAAAGAGGCGATGGCATCAGTGTTTGCTTGTTTATCCTTGTTATTTATGAAATACACGTTTAAAACGTGAATATGAATAACTTTACTTTAATATAGTCAGTAAGACTATGGGACTCCCGATGTTGTGAGGCGATAAGTATATATGGGAAGTGAATGGTGGTTGAAAGGGCATGAAAAAACTTGAAGTATTCAGGTCTAAGCGTAGCTAAAGCCATTTCTGACAACGTTTCCATTTTGAATGGTGATCTCTCATTGGGCGATACTGATAATACGAGTCCAGTCTGACATTTAAAAGAAGACAAAAGTCGAAGGCGCTGTGATCGTTTAAAATGTTTTAAATGGAAACACAAAGATGGCTCATAGGAAAGTCAAAATAAGTTTTAAAAACACAATGGTTCAAGTGCATGTGTGGTACAAGAAATTAATGGTACTTTCCGAAAGGAGATGATTCTACATCATGTTCTAAGATAATTTAATGTTTAAACTTTTTTATTATTTAACGCTTTGGGAGGAAGATAATTACATATTTTATCTATTGAAATAACCATGTATTAGATGTTTGATAAATAAAAAACAAAATCAAATTCACAGATGAAAATTATAAATAAAAAAACGTTAAAAATTAATTATGATGTTTTGCCTCCTTTATAATCGAACTATCAAACGCGAATGTGTAGAAACATTTGAATGCGAAGTACACATTTCAAAGACAAATTCAGTAGCTTGGTGTTGCCATAGTAATAACATTTTGTGGCAAGTTATATAATAGGTACCATTAAACCTGGAAAAGAGCATACATTTAAAATTTCTCTTCTGGTTTAGTGCTTTGGTATAAGGTTCCCTCAAATGTATCCATTTTTGTCAATTCTTTGCGCCTCTCTCCCCTTCGAATCTGGCAGTTCCTGTAAGACTGTCAGTCCATCTTATAAGTAAGCATATAAAATGTATTATGTATTTTTAATTTATTATTTTTTTTAAACAATTTTCAAAACATGTGTGTCTTACATTAAAAAAAAAATAAAGATGTGTCAGTGCTTACTTCCTTACCAAATACTCACGTCATATATAAATAAATATTCGAGCCCGCCCATCACTGTCAATATTGAAGGCACACAGGAAGGTACCCAATATCGATTAGATCTGCCGTCAGACAGTTGGTACTCGCGCCGCACATTGGGACAGAACAAATAATACCTTCATAATTAAATATTTTGTACGTCGGCAAGTTAAAACCTCCCTTATCGATACTTTCATCGAAGGGATGACTACCATTAATAATTGTATCGATCGATAGGACTATACTACTGAACATCGTTTTCCTCTACAGCTCAGAATAAGGGGTTACTAATTACTACCCAACGAATAAAGTCGATAAATAATCTAAAACTTCAAATTGTGAGAAGCTCTCAGCTGCAATGGCAAACCGATAATTTCCACGAGGGGGAGAAGTTGTATTGATATCTCTCATTTAGGGTGGATGTCATTAGGTGTAACCCATTGGCAACCCGTGTTTGATCGATCCAAATGTAAAGGTATTCAGGACCCTGTTTCCGATTCTTTTTAAGGACATGACAATACATTTTTAAAGGAGTTTGTGGTTTAAATATCACAGTATTATTAAAAAAATATATATATAGGTGCATCGCACATACTCAACACGTGTAGTTTATTATAATTTTTAGAATTTAAATCACCTTTATCTGACATGTCGGGCTTTTGGCATATGTACTTTGCAAACATCGCACTTTCATTAATTCGGGTTTTTAATAGGATTATTATGCGACAAATTAATCACTAATTATGTTTAAAGTCAATACTTGAGATAATATTGACTTTTTCTATTGTTAAAATTACGCAAATATCGATATATTTTTAAAGAAAGTCATTCTCTGAATGACAGGAGAACCGGAACCGTAATTAAGCAAAAAGTGTTGAAGCCTTAGGATAAGGACATTGCCTTATTCTTAAAAAGGTCCACAAAAGCCCCTGAGGTTAAATTTACCAATAAAATGCATTTTAGCACGAATTTACCCATTTTATCACCAAATTCGGTTAATTTAAAAAAAAAAACTCGTTTTTGAATCTTATATTAAGCTTATTTATAAGCGTTTAGATGTTATACGTATGTATATTATATATTAAATTTAATGTAAATAATATTTAATAATGTTATTATTAAATTATTATTAAAAGTATTTGAGTTTTTATTATTGTGACAGCTGTTTCGGCGTTCATGGCCATTTTCAAACTGTGGTTAGGCCACATTGCGACGACTTACTCTAAACACAAAACAATTAATAGTTTAGATGTTAAATAAACATATTTTAAAAAACGCTTGGATTTGTTAGTACCGTCTGTAGAAAGCGTGATATTCAAATTAACGCCTTCTTGTTATCTGAGTCTGAAAATATTTGTTGTCTAAATATTGGTTCTGTCAGTTAAAACATCTGCATAGGCTGAAACATATCCTCGTGCCAGGTGTTATCTTTAAAATCATGTCAGTGTTTATTATTCTGAGTGCTCCAAATGTATTATATAGACTACGTAGGTAGATATATTTCACACCTGAAAAAACTTTGAAGGATCGCATTGTTTAAAACATACGAAACGCGTGTTATCTGTTTAAGTAAATTTGGAATAACTCATTACAACGCATATATATATATACGAGTATAATACATATTATTTATCAAGAATGAACTTAAACAACAAGTAAAAAAAAATATATATATATATATATTTTAAATACAGGTATGATACCCAGGAGATATAAATATTATGCTTTTTCTTCTTTATCTTACACTAAGTGATGTACCCCTACCAGTAATTTTTAACGTAAAGCGAGCGATATTTCGTGAAGAAGTACCAACATTTTACTTTAACCCTTTAGGTGCCACATGCATTTTTTTAAAATGCTGGAGAAGTGTCGATAATCCATGAATATATATATTTTTATTTATTTTGATTACTTTTATTTTTAGACACATGTTTTCGATAATGTGACGTAATTTTAGAACTGTGGGTAACGCGTGACGAATTTTATGGCTCGAGCTATATATCGACAGGTTAAATTCTTACTCATGGCACTTTATTCATTTATTGTGTACCAATACACATCAATGTGTGTGCGAAAGTTTCCTATTCGAGAAAGAAGCTTATATGACCGCTTCGCGCTAGAAAGTAATGCAAGTACGTACTGTACCTAAACAACGTTTGGTCGCTTAGCACCGGTTAGCTAGTACCTACACCGTCTCTGGTTATTTTCTGTCATGTTTTCCTTGTCTAAAATTAAGTCTAAACATTCTGCACGAATGCGTAATATTAAAGTTAATAAATCGTTGGTTTATGGTACTATGTATGATATGTTTCCATAATATTTTCTATAATTCTCCATGCTATTAATACAAGTAAAAAAAATAAATTAAAAATTAAACACTTTGTTTTAAACCACCAATTTAATATTAAATTATCACCAACCGGTTTCACTTATCCCAAGCCTCGTCAGTGTAAAAATTAAAACTAAACAAAAATACATGGAGTGAGCATATTTATAAAGTTGAAATTATAATAAGAGGGAGACAAAATATAAAACGATGCAATGGAACAATGAGACCGAAATATACCTTGTCTCCCTCTTATTATATCTCACCTATACAAACATGCTCACTCTATGTATTTTTGATTAGTTTTTAAATTGTATCATGACGAAGCTATTATAAGCGAAACCGGTTGGTAACGATATAAAAATAAATTTTCGGTTTAAAACAAAGTGTTTGTTTTATTTAATAAACACGTCAAACGACAAAGTAATTGCTTTCTACGGAAACATAATAAAAAGTTTCCCTGCAAAATTTTCAACACAGTACGCAGGGGAGTCAAAATAATTCATATCATCCTTTGAACGAATGGCCTGTTTTCTCTGCCTTAGTTGGCGTAGACTAGCCAGTAGCCACGCACTACGGCGCGGCGTAGAGGGGCTGGTGCGGAGGCCTGACCCCGGTCCGGTGGTGCGGGGTGCGGGCTGCGGGGTGCGAAAAGCGAGAGGAGAAGTGAACACGTGGAGACAACACCCACACTCTCATTTCCCCCAGCCTCCCCTGCAGCCGGTCCATTCCCGACACTACCCGGTTTTTTCCTGTATAATGTCAGAAGCGGGACTGTTGAGAGTTGATTAAATTTTTGGCCTAATGTCTGGTTCTACTATACACTACTCCTATATTCATTTGATGGTGTACTTTGGACCTGCCACTGAGAGCTCCATCGTAACCCAACTTTATGCAAAAATGGTATATATTATCAATCACCGTCTACTAAGAAACTCCGAAACTTTCCATATTCTTTTACACATAACCAATTTAATCTTCTCCCAACCTCTTGTACGAATGTGGCAACTGTAGTCAGCATCAAGTGTAGGGGTAAATACATTCATATAAATAAGTCGTCTCAACGTGGTCTAACCACAGTTTAAAAATGGCATTGAACGCCGAAACAGCTGTCACTATAATGAAAAATCTGAAATACACGCAGAACATAATAATAAAATTATTTAATTTGATTTTCTTTTAAAAAAATTTAAATCATCTGTAGTGGCAAGATAATTAATATATTAAGCGATAGCCTCCAGAAGTTTTCTAAATTTCTCGAATCTAATAATTAATAATTTGTTTTGTTTACACTTGACCAAATATTATTTTCTCCTGTATACATATTGTTGTACACCGTTATTGAAGGGTTGGTATTTATTATCTATTTAATTTCTTTGTAACTTTTATATTAACCCTCTGTTGTGTACAACGTAAATAATAAATAAAAAATATAATTACAATGTATCTATGAGCAGTCTACCTTTATTTACAATCTAACAATCTACATTCAAGATAAGTATTATTATTCAATGGTTAAATCTTCACGGTTAGTGAAATATTTATCTACACAATTGTGGGGTAAACTGAGATACGAATACCTGATTTTGTTTCCTGGCTACCCTTGATTTCACACCGTTTTTTAGTTTTTTTTTCTTGTCTTATAGAACAGATTAGTCATATTAATTTTTATACATTACGTAGATACATTTGTATTGCATATAACATAATATAATGTACATAGTATTGTATAATAACTAATAACATGTGAGAATATGTAAACAACTGAAAATAATTCTAACGTGTACAAGTGATATTATGTCTTGTCAAGTCGATATTAGATCCCATCTAAGGAAAAAAATGCTCAAGTTATGCGTTGTTATTCTGTAATTTTTTTTTTCAGTCTATCTGCTAAGTGTCTTATAAATAAATTTAAATGAAATTAATAAATTAATTTTAAAAAAAACTTAGTATTCACCACTTTACAAATTAATTTTATAAGTGTATATTTTTTAATTCATTTATTAATAATGACGCCATAAAGTGAATGCCAATCGTTTGAAGAAATTATTAAGTGACATTATTTAATAATTTGTCAAACCCCCCTCCACCCAACCCAATTAACCATTGGGTTATTATTGGACCGATATATGACGTTTTGCAGGTTTAAATGTTTATTTTAGGGGAATGTTGTATACATGGATCAAACAAACGACATTAGTCTTATTTTATGTACGAGTATATTGGTGGATACACGAAAGCTGCACAGCTATTGCAATCTGCCTTAAAATTCCAGACAGAAAAATCTAATACCCCAAAGTTCGCTGTTTGAGAGTTTTTACCGTTTTAAACGCACAGACTTTTTGCTTTATTTCTCACGCTTCTCTCTTGCTAACGTTTTAGTTAACCTCGGACTGTTTAGTTTTCCTACCTCCAAATTAGTTTAAAGTTTTCCTTTATTAAATACGCAAAATGTCAGTGATGATAAAATTCCCCTTAAGTAAGGAGTTTAGTTGGATGAGTTCAACATTCTCCGTTGTGGTTATAAAAGTTTATTCTGAGACATTTTCGTGTTGCTTTGTAACGTACTTGCTAAAGTCTTGTTATCTTCAAAGTATGATTAATTGATGTTACTTAACTGTTTTTAAATAATTACGTGGTTTTCTGCACGTAGATTGGTATCTAATATTGAACGCGCCAATCTTGACTTCATAATAAGTCTTGAAGAATTGTTAACATCATTTCGAAAATTGTTATCCATTTGATAAGTGAACATTTAAACTTTATACAAAATGTTTGTAAGTCGTTATATGCAATTATTTTAAAGGTGAAACATAAAATTATTATGCAAATAGTGTGTATATTTTAGAGTATTATATTTTATAAATTTCTCGGAGGAATTGAGCTTTAAATCTAGAATAACAATTTATTCCATTTCATATTCCGTATATACACTCGCCAACAAACAATTCATCTCAATATTTAATAGCGTTACCTCTTAAAAGTTTTTTTTTTAAATATTAAGTACCATCGCCATTTTCGATGGGGAATTTGCATTTAATTTTAAATTTCACCTTGAACGTTATTTTTTACGGTTTTTTCAATGTTTCCATTTGTTTCTCTTGGTAAACGCTATTTACAGCTCTAAACGTCATTTCCGCCAAAGGTTTTAAAACATTCATTCACCTCAAACATGTTGAATTTTAGGGCAGAAGCCGGAAGTAACAGTACGTAAATATATGTATATATTTTTCTTTTTAACCCATTCCATATATTAAACTATCTGAGAAGAAAATAAGGCACTCTGAACTTATCATATTGTATATTTCTATGACTCAATAACTAAACTAACAAGAATACGGAGAATGAGATACATTTCAAACTAAATAGCACGTTCCTAAATTTCCCGCAATTTCCCAGACGGAAGTGTCACTCTCGCGGAGACACGAGGAGTATTCCTTAGAAAAACCGACTGGCAATAGTAGCTACTCGTATATGTCTATCTATCTCTCTGTCTAGCTATGTGTCTATGTAGCTATGTGGCTTAAGTTGACTTGTCCCTCGGACCGGGCACACTCGACTAGACTTGGACACTCGGTATGGCCGGTGACGTCACTCGTGTTAATAGACCAAATCTCATACTATTTCCAGTGGGTTAAGCTTATTTTGGGAATATAGGAATGTCGTAAGGTCGTTGTCTCCGCTGCTTTGAAGAATTGTTGGCTTGGTTGAATGTGAAATCGGCGATGCTGAAATTATATTAAATCACAGAATTAAATTGGTAAATTATTTTCAATTGTATATTATTCTAGCTGATTTTTAATAAAGTTATGAGGTTGTGAATTCTTGCTTGTCGTTTGGGTGATATAATTGATTTGACACGCGAAAGTAATTCCTTGTGACGACTATTACTATCTCTAAACAAAGAAACATTTATTTGAAAAATTTATTTCATTCCAAACATTTATATTTTCAAAATATATCTTAATAACAAAGTTCTTAAGTAGGTACCTAGTTGTGTTTTCCTTTATGAAAATATCCTACCCAAACAAAACCTTCTTCTTTTTAACATGTAATCTGTGGCTAACCAGAGTGGTATATTTATTGGCTAACCTCGATAGAAGATGGCGGGGTCAATGTTCTTCATACTGATTTTAAACGTTATAGCAACAGTTTTACATATTGGATTTCATTAAAACATCTCTCTAAATCCGGCACTAATAAGAACAAACTGTGCATTTTTTAGCGAAACCGGTCGAGTAATTTTTGAGAAAATCGAGAACAGGCAGACAAACATTCATTTTTATATATAGAGATTCTTGTTCCGCTATAGCCTAAAGAATAATATTACAGCTCACTTATATCCTTTTTTCTTTTTAAAATTATGATTCATGTTCCTGCGAATAAGTGTGTATTAAAGGTACATTATAAAAAACACTTACGCTACTCCAGACTAACATATTTTAAAATTGATTATACCATCAATATTTAGGTACACTATTTTATCATATCGGATTTTTTTATTAATGGCCCGAGAACATAACATTTTGAATTAAATTACATCTGACAAAATTTTTACTATGTTACTCGACTATTTTTTTATTTTTTTAAATTTCGTAGAGCTTGATTAAAACTATGTTCACACACACTGACAAAATATTTTTTTATCTAACATTAATGCATAATAATTTATTTTTTTATTGATTGTTGGATTTTTAAATATTTTTTTTAATCCGGAAATCCGTATTTCCTCCCCCATTTGTACTCCCCCTCTTTAATATCTGCATTAACAATAATAATAAATGAATAATTTACATAGCGCCGTTTCTTTCTAAAATCGCCAGAGGCGCTGTACAAATATTGCTAGCTAGGCATTATTTTATTATGTACAAACAGATAAAGAACATACTTACCTAGGCAGGTCACCCCAGATTAACGCGTTATATTATAATACAACCCTTTCTGCAGCCCCTACCTTAATTGCCCTCAGAACATCGTCCAACTGGGTGGCGATATAGTAATAGTAACAAAGGTCTCTTGTGAGGTGTAAGAAAACAAATTTACGTGTCTGAATTGTGATAGTCTACAAAATTAAATTTGCGAATTGCTTAACGTCTTGAGTTAAATAATATTTATTAGACGTTGGGTGCGGGCCGCTCTCCGCTGATCCGTAACTTTTAACATTGTACAAATAATAACCCGTTGAATGGCCCAACCGAGACGACGAAAATTTTCGCTTGGCCAGACTCGGCGCTTCTGGCGTCACACTCGCCGCGGTGACGTCGGTCCGCCTGTTGGCTTCTAACCGTCTACATTCCCAAAGTGTGAGACTACTTATTGTAAAAAGTTCCATTTACCCCGTCAAGTGGTGAAGACTGAAAAACTTGCTTACATCACAGCGAGTGGTTAATCGATGGAGTGAGGCAATCACCATTCTCGAAGACGTTGTTGAAGCCGCGTTGTTCTTGATTTTCCGTCTACTGGCACTTCATTTTTCTTTGTCGTAGCACTTTGCATTGTATACCTCCGTGAAATGGCGGTAAGTTTCTTGAATCGGGATCCAGAGGTGGCGGGAACAAAACTCAACCCGGACAAAATAAAACATATGCAACATTTAGTTTTTCTCTTCTATTCGGAATTTAAGGTTAATTAGGCTTTTGCAATTTTTTGCGACTACATCTGAATAGCTAGGTACTAGGTAATATGTATAACCTTGTATTTAAACTTCCCCAAAATTCCTCAAAATGAGTATGCTCCAAACTCAAATAAAATGAGTACCTACCTGAATATAATATCGGTGGTGATTGGGCATAACCTGATAACTGGATTTTTTGGTTATTTAAAAAATAAAATAACGTAAAAAAAGTGTAAAAATACGATTAATGGTGCAATTATTTTTGCTTGGTAAAATCTTAACATTTGTATTTATTTAAAAAAAAAACACCATCATCACGTCATAATATAAAATTCCTCTCAACTTTCAATATACTCGTAAAATCAACAATACGAGTATATCCCTATCGTCTGTCAACGAAATTAATGATCTTGGTATGGTTTTAAATTCTAAATTAAAATTTCTAACACATATCAATTCAATAACTAATAAAGGTTTAAAAATGCTTGGCTTCATTCTTCGAAATGCCAGAGACTTCAGGAATATTTCGATACTAAAATTATTATACTCTTCCTTAGTTCGTAGTCAAGTCGAATATAATTCTTCTATATGGTCCCCTCACTATAAAATCCATTCCGATTCCATTGACAAAGTTCAACATAAATTTCTAAGATTCTCGGATTACCTATTGAACTTATAAATTACAATTACTTAATGAAAGAACTAAAATTATTAAAACTCTCAGATAGAGGACTTGTTTCTGACCTAACTTTTATTTTTTAAATTGTTAATGGTATTATAGACGGCCCTGATATAGTCAGCTTAATTAAATTAAATATTCCAATTAGATCTAAAATTTTATTCAATTGTAACAATAATTTCAGGACTGAGTCATTAAAAAATTCACTTGTACCTAGACTTCACACAGAAGGTAATACTTTTTCAGACAGAGAAACTGTTCGGAATACAAATACAAAAAGACGATTATTGCATCATCCTCAACATTCATTAATATATGTGTCTGTGAATGTGAAGTGTATATTCGCATCTGTTACTAATTATTTGAAATGGTACTTACACGATGTTATTCCTGATTTTTTTCGTGAGGAAAATTAAATATTTAGTTGTTGTATTTCCTGAATGCTATCTTTTTTATATACCTACTGTGATATATTTTGCACCTGTGTCACTATTGTAATTTGATTTTTTATAACAAAATATGCTAGAGCCCATATAGAGCGTATACAATATAATAAATAAACAAATAATATGTTAATAATTATAAAGGTTTTGCTCTAATCGGGTTATGCCCAAACACCGCCGATTTTTTGTTAAATTTTCATTAAAATTAAGCAACCTGCTTGTGAAAATTATATCATTGAACAAATTGCTAATGGTAGTGTCAAAGAATTATCAGTAATTAGTCAGTATTTCAAGACAAGCATGTTCACATTATTAACACGTGGAAACCTTACAGATTTACATAAATTCCTTAAAAACTTGCGGTTTCAGCCAAGCAGGGATTTCAGTTTTTAGTTACAAAATTCATAGAAGCGTGGATTCATTCTTTAGGTAGCTACTTGTTAACTATCCATTTAGCGGGCTGAGGAACTTTTCAGGGAAAACCTGTTTAGTTCAATTAAGTTGAGCGGTAACCATTGAAGTTGAAATACCTTCAATGTGGTTATATTTTAAGGTTCGTGCGCTTTGGCATTCTAATGCGATGCGATGGTTTGAAAATTAAAAAGACTTTTGTTTATTTTCTTTTGTGTAAATATATGTATATTTTTTTACATTTCCGGATCAGTTTCACCATGTTTGCATACAATTGTATAGCTAGTACTTTTAATTTTATTATATATGTTTCTTGCAGTGGCGTGCATTGCCCTACGGTATGTGTGTAATTTTTTCAAGTTCGGGTATGAATTTTGCATTGAATTTTTTGAAAATGGCCATTTATTTTTTTATTATATTGCATACGCCCTTTTTAGGGGCTTTTGTATATTTTTGTTATAATCTTTTATTTATAATAGTGACACAGGTGTGAAACATATTACAGTAGGTACATCGATAATATAGGTCGTATTCACAAAATCCAACAACAAAATATTTAAAATGTCTCACAAACAAATTCAGCAATAATGCATAATTGAATGTAATTTGCAAAAAAGGCGAATATACAGAACACACACCACATTATCTTCTTGTATTTGCATTCCGTGCAGCTGAACATATCTACTATATCTGAAAAAGTATTACCTTTTGCATGAAGTCGAAGTGTAAGCTTGGTTTTGAATGACACAGTCCTGAAAGTATAGTTACAGTTGAATACAAATTTTGATCAAGTAGTTGTAGTCGGAATATTAAAGTTTACTAAGTAAATCAGGGCTCTATAATTATCATCTTCCACTGACTGTTTTGGCCAACTGAATAAATTAGTTCCTTACCAAATTCATGAACAAAATATATTTTAATCATAAATTCGCCGTATTTATTCATTACCTTTTCATTCGGCTCGATTTTTTAATAAAACTAGTGGGCTTGACAGAATACCTGCCCTGAAATTGCAGAGGTGTGCTGCAAAAATAACTTCAAATTAGACAAAACTCTCAAAAATGTACCTGAAGTGTGTCTCTGTGCCCTCTGGTTGGAAAAAAGGTAATGGAAAATGTGATCAACGACAAACTGCTCACATACCTGGAGAAGAACAAAATAATTAACGACCGCCAATACGGATTCGGGCGGAACCGCTCGTGTGGTGATCTTCTCGCGTATGCGACGCATGTTTGGGGGCGGTGCCTGGAACGACACGGTGAGATTTAAACAGTTGCGCTGAACATTTCCAAGGCCTTTGACCGGGTTTGGTACCAAGAACTTGTCAACAAACTGCCTTCTTACGGATTTCCCGCATCCTTGTGTACGTGAATTGCCGACTTTTCGAGGGAGAGATCGATTCAGATGGTTGCTGACGGTTTAACCTCTTCCTTATATTCAATAAATGCTGGCGTCCCACAGGGATAGCGGTTCTGTCTCCGATTTTGTTTTTGTTGCACATCAATGACCTGTGGAAATGTGCACCAATTCATTGTTACGCGGATGACAGTACAGTCCACGATAGATTTTTGATTGACAAGCCCCCAAAGGGTACACAAACTCCAACGGCTCGGAGGGCTTTGAAGCAGAGAATGGACGGTTACCTCGAGAGGGTTTCCTCTTGGGTTAAGCACCCTTGAGGTGATTTTGTCACGAAAACGGCGCTCTAGAAATAATCCATTTATTAAGGAGAACCTCGTTGATGTTTATTGGTTCACAGACCCAATCATTTCTGATTACGTCTAAAAGGGATCGAAATGATAATCTAATCTCCAATTTTTAGAGCACAGACGTCAGATGGGAATGTTGCCCTTGTTCTACCGGTATTTCAATTGATGATGCTCTGAGGAAATAGCCTCATTTATCCCTTCGGCACCGGTGCACAGTCAGGAAACGTGTGATTTTAGTGTGCTATAGTGCTTATATTGAAAAAAACTACATTATTGATGTTGTTGTGGCCAATTGAACCCCCGAACTTTAAAATCTTCGTACATAAAAATAACATTTTTAGCTACAACATCAATAATGCAGTTTATCTTAGCACTCTAGTACACCAAAATGTAACGAGCCACCCCTGGCTACTACCCTACCTGCTAGCGATGGGCCATGACTGATTTTGTTAACAGCCGGCACATATTAAGAGCCGACTCCCAGTTCATGAGCTTGTATCCCAGTTCATACGACTTCCAGCTCCTACGGATCCCAGCTCTCAGCGTATAGGTACAAAACGTCCATATGCCAGACTGTCGGGAATCATTCACATAGTGTACAGTGCGCCTACACACGTGTAAATGCGGTAATTATTCTTGAATACAACTGCTTTACGATGCGTTATGGCACCAAATATTAATTGCAAGTCCCACAGTCTTGGTCATAATTTAGGCTTCTAGAAATTAGGCACGTATACGATGATTTTATATTAACAAATTAGAACACATTTCCTTATTTAATGCTGCCTCATCGTGAAAATGCGTCAGAATGCTATGAATCATCTGAGATATGTTTATAGTTTTAGATAAATAAACAATCTTTCTTAAGTGATTCCAAGGTTTTTTTTCTAAAAGAGTCACAGTTCAATTGAACCGTGGTAAGGTTTACCAGGAGTCGCACGCACACGCCTCATCAAAATGAGCCGGCACAAATGAACGGCTCGTTCAAGAACGACCCATCACTACTACCTACCCTTGATATTATTCCATGACCTGTCAATCACCGATCAAATATGTATTGAGTAAAAACATGCGTGTATCATAATATTCATAATATCACATCCCATCATTCACTCTGCAGACAGATATTGTATGGGAACCTTCGCGCTTGACTGCCCGCGATAGACTCATTGAATTTTCAGGAACGATCTGACGCTCGTCTGATGAGCTTTAAGATTTAAGACACGCACTGAAAGAACTTGATCAATATTACTATTTGTTTTCTGGATAAACTGCCAAATGATTGTCTTCTTTCAAGCATTAGAAATCTCTAATTCAGGGGCATAACACATCATGTTCATTTTTACAAAAATGAAATTTAAACGCATTTAATTAAAGTACGTTTTTTTTCGTCTGTTAAATTCATAAGTAGGTATGTGTATACAATTTATGTATCATCATATCCATTTTCATGGGGTATATCAGAAGATTTGGACATCTAAGTTGTCTGTAAATACTATTGGCATCATATTTGGCCCTAAGTATTTTTTTTTCTCATTTTCAATCTTTTAAAAGATGGGGAATTAAGGTTTATTTTAAATTTTACACTATTTATCGTCTTTTTGTATTAACTCCACACAGGAAGCCATGCAGAAAATATTTTAGAGCAAGGCCTATGTCATCTTTGGGGATGCTTTTTAAAGGGGTTTTGAAGGGAATGAAGGAGATGTAGTTTTTTCAGTTAGAATATTTTAGAATACGTAAAAGCGGCCGAATTTTGAAGAGCGCCAAGGGATTCTGCATCAAATAATGTCACACAGTTGTCAATCTTGTTAGCGGTTGCGTCCCGGGCGGCCATATGATGCCACAGCCGAGCTGGAACGTTTAGATTTGTCGTTTTCCTTCTTCGATTTATTAACTCCACGAATAACTTCATAGTATTTATTTATTGTTCTCTATTAATAAACGAGTATTATTTTGAAGTAATAATATTTGTTAAAAATTCTTTACTTCCTGAAAAAAAAAAACTTCTGCTCTCTTGTAAAAGTTTCTAAATTAACACGATTTCCTATGCCTCCCAGGTACACAAATACACTTGAAATAATAATTAAGAGGCCACGTTTCTGTCTAGACTCGAGCGCTGTTGAATTAAATAATACATAAGAATCGATCGCCTCTCCGGGTGAACGAAGAAACGAGAAGAGAAGATGTTCTGACGCTGCTGCCCAGCGCCCATCTGCCAACCCCTACCAGTCTCCGAAGCGGACATGATGTACGTTCCTCTGAATTGTTAACATTATTTGGCCAATGATAAAGCGCGTGTTGGCATTAAAAGTGTGTTTATTTTAACTTGAGAAAGAAATCGAAATAATGATTTCAACAACGTCGTTTAGATGATAGATTTACCAATTTGACGTATGTAGACAGATTCTGTCGTCATATCGTATGTAGATATTTGTACATATTTATATGAAACAAAATTTTTGTTGTGTAACATTACAATTTATAATTAAATAATTACTTAGATTTACACCACTTACACGAAATGCCTTCACCGTAGCCTCATCAGGCAGTATAATGCCAACTATATAATAGTGGCTGTCCAGAGGGGCAGAAAAGATGTACATAGATTGTTATGCCCTATTCACTATATCTTCGGTGTAAAAGCTCGGTGTCCATGCAAAACAGAAGAACGAGAAAACGCAACAAAGAATCATTCTGATTATTTGATGATTTATTTATTTAACTTTTTAAAGTTAGTTTCTATTTTTAGAACACATAGCATCCACATAGCATCCCCAAAGATGATATAGGCCTTGAGGGAAATTATTTCCCTCGGGGTCTCCTGTGTGGAGTTACTGTAAAAAAAAACATGATGTACATTGGTTACATATACTCAAAAATTACCATTACAATTTAAGTTACAATAATAATTATTTACAAATTAAACTTTACAAATTACGGCAATAAAAATTGCACATTACGTATTTCGTCACTTCCTTCTTAAATTTTCCACTTCTTTTATATTGGCCAGCATTTCTTGGGAGATCTTGGTGGGTCCATATAGAGTAATGTGTTTTGCGATTTTGTTTTCTTTCAAAATGTAAGTCTTATTTCATTTCTTCTTGTTGTAGAGTAGTTATGTGTATGTTGATGTTTATTAATTTTTCTCAAGAATTCAGAATTTTGTTGGCCGTTAAAAATTTTAAAGAGAAAAACTATTACTTAAAAGACAATATGTGTACCAGACGTGTTTAAACTTATTGGTTCGATCGTCGAATTTTCATTTTTATTTCTTAGTTTCTTATTGGTCATGAAGTGACGAAACATTTAAAAATTACTGTCTCTAAATTTACAGGTTCTTTATACAAATAGAACGGCGTCTTTGCGATCGAAGTTCGAAAATTGTCGGACTCCGACGTGGTAAAATACCGTGTTGCGAGTCCCTTTCATTCTTAGTATTAGCATTATTATCGATTGTTATTTGCATGTTATTCTTGTTATTCTTATAGTTGAAATTGAACCTGTAAATCTCCTCAAAGCGGCATAATAAACCTTTTGAATAATGCCGTAATGAGGAGATAATAATTTGTTAATAATAATTTGTTTTAACCATTTCATGTTTATTGCTCCCTACGACCAGATAACGAAGCCACAAAGCGCTATGTTATCTGGACGTGGGAAAACATTGACAGCAGTAAACACAACTAGAATTAACCTGATCGTAGTGATTTTGTGTAGTACTAAACCTTTTTAATTTTTTTCATGTAATATCATGTTAAAATGTAATTTAAATGTCGAAATTCAGGCGTCCGCCGACCTTGAATAATTCGGCCAAATGAGTTCCCGACAGTTTTAGGCTCACTATATACGCTGCGCGCCAGTTTGGCAAGCGCGTCCCCCCCGCGGCAAGGAGAGGGGTAAAATGCTTGTCGCGTTCGGGAACTCAAATAAATAGGCTAACTTTGAAAAATAAACCAGTCATAACTTTTACAACTTGTGAGCATCAACAAAAGTCTTTTCTTCGCCGTCACCCTCTCCATCATTTGCTGCCTCGCTGACACCCTCTGCCTGAACCAGTCCTGGGCCTACGTCCTCGAGACAAGAGGACGTCACTGCAAGGCCAGGACCCGGCAGAGTGGCCCACCTAGTGCCCCTCACATAGACCACTGGGTGCGTGAGGAACAGCACCATCCACCTACCCTACAACCCTGCAACGGAAGAAAGTGGCTCTGGATCCAGCACCTACAAACATTTACAGTCTTGTAACGACACTAGTCGCTTACAATATGTATAGATCCCTTAACATTTTTTTTTACTTTAGAATATTTGTTTCGTCTTAAAATTATTCTCATTGCTTTGTTTTGCAAAAGTGATAGTTTTATAAAATCCTCCTCTCTTGACAAGAACAAAATAGCGCTACAATAATTATTTTTTAAAAGAAATGATAGCATTGCATATAGTTTTACGGGATTCTGTACTGATGTATTTTCTTATCTTTCTGAGTAGGGAGACTTTTTGGTGATTTTCTTTATAACATGTATTGTATTTGGAGATAGTCAGTCTGGAATCTAAAATAACACCCAAATATTTTATTTTGGATAGCTCCTTCAAAATTTCTCCATCCATCATTATCAAAGAAGTATCTGTTGTTCTTTTATTTCCGATATTCATATAAATGGTTTTGCTTAGATTTAACTTTAATTAATTATTTTTTTAGCCAAAGGGCTACATTGTTAAGGTCATAGTTTAGTTGGTTCATAATTGACACACAATGATCTCCAGTTATATATATCTATGCCTCATCTGCGAATAGTCGGACACGGAAATATTTAAGAATTTTTACTGGGTTATTTATGTATATTATGAAGAAGATTGGTCCATGAACCGATCCTTGTGGCACTCCTAATTTAATAGGTACCGGATTCGACACTATTTCTCCTATTGTAATAGTCTGATACCTGTCTGTAAAATAATATTTAAACCAATTTAATGATGTTCCCTTTATTCCAATTTTCTTTAATTTTTCAAGTATAATTTTCCTGTCAATAGTTTCAAATCATTTGAATTTACTTTGAAATCGAGAAAAACACGAATTATAATTACATTTTTATCAGTGTCTTCTTTCCAGTCGTCTAATATTAAGTTAAGAGTCATTTCGCAGGATTAATTTTTTCCCACATTGTTCCTCTCATAATATATTATTTTTCTCTAAAAATACTATAAGTTGGTGTTTTACTGTAAATTCGAGAACTTGTTCATATTTAAGCACGGTGTTTGTTCACTGGCCTAAATTCCTCACATTTCTTTGTATTCCTTTTTCTTCGGCATTTGTATTAGTTGGGACGTATTCCAAGATTGAGGAAACTTACCAGCCATATATCCCGACTTTTCTGTAAATTACAGTTCGTGATTAACAAAATTGCAATCTCTCCGTGAAAACTTTCTGAGTTTGGAGTCCATTTTTATAATTTTTAGCTTTGGATAGTGTGAATTATTGTCGACACGCCAACACTACAGATGGCAGGGCTGGGGGCGACATAAAGGGATCGGATGAGGTCATCGAGAGCTTTGTATTACTCATATGCACGAAACATCACACGAAACTGAACCGTTACAATGAGGATTTATAATGCCCACCGCAATACCTACAATACCTAACCGTATTCATCATTCATTTGACCTTTGGAAGTCCGCAGGTGCCCGGTGGTATGGCCAATTAGCATGAAGCAAATGGGGTGGGTGGTTTATTAGGTTATAGTTCTTAAGTGAGACCTTATGATAATTTATGATGTTTGTGTGATGAATAAGAAAACTTCTAAGTTCATGAGTAAACATAATAAGCGAAGTAAAACAATCATTGTGCTTGTTTTCTACTTGACTTTGCCCGTGATTTTGATATATTTATTCCATATTTCACTGAAAAACGATGAAAAAAAAATAAAATAAAGCAAACAATAGCAAGCAAAAAATATTGTGAGAAAAAATACTTGAAACTTGTCGGAATTTTTATTAGGTGGATATTTTAGATCCCATGTTTACGTTAAGATTGACTTTACGGTCTCAAAATCATAATTCGTAACCTAAAATTTCAGATAAACACTGAAAATAAATTTCATGAAGCCTGCTCACCGTTAAGAGTTTATGTTTTTTTTATATGAATACCGCACAAGAGTCCCAACTGCTCCCAACCGTCTGGAGCCAGTGAGACTATGGCATTCCAAATTTGGGAATGTTGTGAGGCTGAAGGTATTGGGGAGGGGAAGGAGAAGGAGAAGAGGGAGGTGGGGAAATACCTGGCTATTCAGATCTGGTCACCAAACACGGCTAGAAGCCATTTCAAACAACGTTTTAATTCTGAATGGTGGTCTTTCACCAGGGCGATACTGAGAGTATCTTCTTAGTATGGTGAAGGTCACAAAAATAAGTTCTCTTTGTGTGTAATTTTTACACCTTATATATACATACATATCACAATAATATCAATTTACAGTATAATTTGACAGGTGTCTGCAAAATTGAATTCTCTAACCTCTATGTGTCCTTTATGCAGATAAGCGAGTTCATTTTAATTAATGCACACATATCAATTTTGCTTCCAAAGCAATGTCAGCGGACGTTGCTTCGCGCAGTTGTCAACGATTAAAATATTCAATGTAATTATGATATTAACTTGTTTACGCCCCAGAATTAACCAAATTTTATAGTAATAATAATGAATTTAATAACCATGCCAAAATAAAACTGTTATTTTAATTAATTTTATTTATCGAATGTGGCTGAAAACATTAGATTGAACTGTGCTGGTCAGAATGGAAAAGCAGGAAGATACATTTTTTGTTGTTAATTTTACAAATAGCGAAATAAATAAGATTTTTAATACCACCACGTGAATATATCTTCCGAAGGGGCTAGAGGAGGTGGTTGATAAAATAATAATGTAGTAATCATTATTATTTTTAAAAAAATCAGGCTAAATGCAGGGGTTGTACAGTACAAGGTCCATATAGTCCATATAGGCATTATAGTGTACAATAAAACATAAAAAATAATAAGAAAGAAAATAATATTGACATTGTGTTTTACATCGTAATTTCCTCTTAAGGAGGTTTTTGAAGCATACTTATTTTGTATTGGGGCCTTTAACTAACGTACTGAGGCTTTTATTAGAGAATTTTATTAATTTAATAGCTTGCATCGGGAATTAGCCCTTTTATGCATCATTGTAGCATTAAAACAATTAACTCTACCTGATGTAAGCATATCGCTGGCACTGTAAAACCTCGGTAACCGAAACAATTATCTGTGTTGCTGTATTGAACTCTTATGGAATTCAATTGCGCTTGGGTATAGTGGATCCACAGATCTGCTGTGTAAAGGTTGGTGCAGTATGCATTGCCTAGCATTCTCTTCACAGGGCTGGTGCATCTGTAGATCCTCCTCGCTAGCATCATATGTTGATGGTCTGCTTTGAACGGTGAATGTCGTGTCCATCCTTGAGATCCACGGTGATGATATAACCTACAGTAGATATAACCTACATAGTAACTACACAATTTTTTTTTTTGAAAACGCAATTTTTCTAGCAAAAACTTGGCTATGTAAGTAATGCCTATAGATTTAATAAATTTTCTTCACTTACCAGAACCAAGGGTTTTTGACATGAAAAAATTATCTTTGTTGTGTGAAAATTTTAAAGTTTAGCGGAAAATAAATAAGTAAGAGTTTTGTACAAGAAATATTATCATTATATGAAAAGTTCAAATGGGAATTCTTTGGAAAATTGGGCGTTATATAAATAACACCTTTAAAAACGTAATGTCACGCTCCTGTGTCAAGGTCGTATCGACGTCATGGTTGATTATGCAGAAAGAGTAGTATCTACCTGTTTTAAAATAGTAATTAGTGGAATATAATTATGTAACGTAGAAGCGTAAAGCAGGGTCACATCCACTGAAGAGATAAGTGTTTTGTAGGCGTGTCTGTATGCTTGAAGTAAGCTCAATTTATCCTTACTTCTATTGAAATTGATCAAACATTTTCAAATGTCGACATTATTATTATTACTTTATCATTGACGCCTTTCGGCTTTACAAAAACTCAGAGTATAAGTCATAAAATATGAAAAATGTGCAAGCAATAAAGTGCCCTTATGAGCATGTAAAAAGAACAAATAATGGAAACGTAGAAGTTAAGAACACATGTAAATAATTAAACAAAAAATGAGATCCTGCGTAGGTAATACAATATTAGAATAATATACTAACTTCTGAGAAAAATACATAGTAAATGCATATAAATAAATATAAATTTTATTTTCAGATAAATTAATTTTATTCATCTTATTTAAATTAACGACATCCTTTTTTTTCAATGGACACAGATCACAATTATTCTAAGGATTAACTATTTGGGGATCATTACGAAGAAAAAAAGTGCATCGCGTCTTCTCGTTTTTTATTTTTTATTATTTGAATTCAGCGATCCACTTATCGATGGAGGACGTGTAATCGTGTTATTTTGTGTTATGTAAGCCACTACCTGTCCTTTTCCCAGAGTGCTATCACGATTATCAAATCTCTCCAATTAAGTTCGGGCGCAGCTATCAAAAAACATACATTAATCAGTATTAAGAGGAGCGTGTTCTCGTCCATCATATTTAATATCTTATCAACGGTAAACATAGCCGGCGAAAATACGTTTATGAGCCACCTGCGTGAAGTTTTTTTTTCGGTTCAGTAATGATATTTTAAGCTTTCGGTAGATTTAAAAAAATGTAAATATAGAAAATCTTATGAAAAACAACACTTTTATTACCTGCGAAATGAAACATTGTTTTATAAACTGCAAAGTAACATTTATTGACGATTTAACAGTCATATACATCAGTGGTGTTTGTCATAACCCGATAACTGCATTTTTGGTTATTTTCTTTTGAGTGGAAAAATTCGGTTACTGATGCATTTATTTTCGATTGGCAATATTCTGACATCCGTATTTAATTTGAAAACACCCTAAACACCGTGATCACGTGATAATATGTGTACAATTATAATGGTTAGTATGATCAAAACGTCTCAAAAGATCTTAACAAAGTGGGTTCAAATCAAGGCGTGCGCAAGTAATTTTTTAAAATTAATTTATGTTGTTTAAAAAATAATTCATTTAAAATAATATATAGTATATTTGCGCGCGTTCCAGAGTGGAAGATACTCTCAGTATCGCCCTGGTGAAAGATCAACATTCAGAATTGAAACGTTGCTTGAGATGGCTTTTAGCCGTGTTTGGTGATCAGATTTGAATAGTCAGATATTTCCCCACCTTCCTCTTCCCCTTCTCCTTCCTCACCTCACTACCTTCAGCCTCACGACATTCCCCAATTGGGGATGCCATAGTCTCACTGGCTCCAGACGATTGGGAGGAGTTGGGGCTCTTGTCCGGTACTCACATTAAAAAAAGTACAATGATACCGTTTTGGACTTAAGTTATGCCCGAACACCACCGAAATTTACTGCAAAAAACTCATAATTTCGTTCAAAAAACGTGCAGATAGTCTATAATTATCAATTTCCCTCTGAATTATAAAATTACAAACGAAAAAATTTAAAGACCGACACAGTATTGGTAGATATACATTTAATAAAAAACATTCAGTGTGTTTTTTATTAAACTAAAAAAGAGAATGAGAAGTTGGATATTTTTCATATCGACGTCATATGTGCGCTATACGTCATATCGATATGACGTCATGAGCGAATTGTTTAACATAGATTTTTCAGCATTTCCGTATAAGTACTCAGAGAAATATATTCACATGATTTTTTCTAAGCCATTTAAAAATGGACGTAAGTGACTCATTTAGTCAAATTTACTGGATGTGTTTTTTTATTGTGAAATTTGTGAGTTTTTTGATAAAAAAGCTATAAAATATTAATATGTGTTCATAAATTAATAAGCAGGTATTTTGTAATGAGATATTTTCGCTGGTTATCTTTATTGTTTCACAACTATTTGTTAGGTTTACACCTTTATAACGTAGACAAGGTTAAAGATTCATTCAATAGATAAAGCTAAATATAATTTATAACATTTTCGTTAATTGGTTCGTTAAATTATAGGAAATTAGCGGAAAAGATAAGGCTGTTTTTTTTTAAAGCGGAAATTATTAGATTTTTTTTTACTTTCCCGAAAAAAACTTATTGCCATATCAAAATCTTTGTTTGTAGCCGAAAATATACCAAGTTCAGATTTTTTAATGGAATATATTGATTTATAAAAAAATGTAAATAATGGTATTATGAAGTTCTACAAGTGTTTAATTATTGTGAAAGCTGTTTCGGCGTTCAAGGCCATTTTCAAAATATGGTTAGGCCACATTGAGACGCTTTATTTATATGATTCTATTTGCCCTCACCAAATTTCAATTTATATGTTTTTTCATGAAGAAAATAATTGTGACAATACTCAATAATAGTAAATAAAGTAACTCGATAAATCCAACAATACTCAGTAAATAATTGTGATACATCTCAGTAAATCGGTTTCACCGGTAATAAATCATTTTAGTGACCATAAAAATTGAAATTTGGCGGGATTAAATAGAATCATATAAATAAGTCATCTCAAGGTTGCCTAACCACAGTTTGAAAATGACTTCGAACGCCGAAACAGCTGTCACAATATATTATTAAATTTGATTTAAATATTTTTTTTTTTTAAATTGTTGTATGCAATAAACAGAAAAACAATTATTGATTCTCTTGATACCTAAATGTTATTCCCAAAATATTAATCATCAGACAGTAAGTTGAAAATTGCATATAGGTTCAAAAAATTGCATGTTGGTTAAAAAAATAGCATATTGGTTCAAAAAATTGCATATAGGTTCAAAAAATTGCATATTGGTTCAAAAAATTGGATATAGGTTCAAAAAATGGCACATTGGTTCAAAAATTGCATATAGGTTCAAAAAATTGCATATTGGTTCAAAAAATTGCAACTAGGTTTAAAATTTTTTAGAAGGGTTATAAAATTCCAAATTAAACTATTTTTTGCTCGGAAAAATTGTGATAATTAGAAAAGAATCATTGAACCAAATAAAACAATTATATTAACAATGTACAATTTTTAGCAGGCGCTATTTTCCGCTACAATTTTCTCATATCTTTCAAATATGCATTTTGGTATCTTTGTTCAAATAATCAGTTGGATTATAAAGTTACACATTTTCTACGTATTTTAATAATCTTTTTACGATATTTTTCCTCGCAAATATATAAATTATTACATATATGTCTAAATGATAAGGTATAGGTTAGATAAATTATGTTGTAAAGCGCCCTTGAGGTGATTTGCTCACGAAAACGGCGCTATAGAAATAATCCATTTATTATTTATTATTATTAAATAAAAACTGAATTTTCCGATGATCTTTGCACAGCTACGAATTTTTCTTGCAAATAATTAATTATTTCATTTAAGCGCTTAAAATAGATATGACTTTCAACCATACAGTACTTCAAAAATTTTCATTGCATTGTAATAAAAAATAATAAATTCAATTTATGTAATATTTATACATGAAATATGTGCAGTGTTCAAAGTACTCTAATAATTTGATAAATTAAACTAAATTTTTCATTACTGTGGCAACACCAAGTAATATCGATTTTAGAACAAAATTAGTTTGAGGTTATGTTTGACTTAAATGGAATGACTCTAAATGGCTTTTCATTTAAGTACGCGTTTCTTCCACACGTTTTTATTTATTTAGATTTAATATCTATTAAATGCCTTTTTTGATATGGACATTTAAAAAAAAAAACAACAACAAAAAGTTTCCTCAATAAGTATTAAAAATTAACAACATGTTCGTATATTAAATTTCCTTGGAATATTATGTAGAATCATCTCCTTTCAGGAAGTACCACTAATTTCTGAACACCGTTTGATGTGGATGTGAAAATATTCACTTGGACCATACTGCTTTTTTTAAGGACATGTTTTCCTTTCAACTATCTTGGTGATGCCATTTAAAACCATTTAAACGATCGCAGCGCCCTCCTTTTTGATTACTATTTGTTGACAATCTGTAAAAACTTGCAGTACGGCGTTACCCGGGGTTATGAATGGTTTGGAGGAAAGTTCTTAAGGTTGCGATGTGTTATCCCTACCCCTACCCCTACCCCTACCCTGATACATCTGATAAATATTTTCTTCCCGTATTCCTATATTCTGTATTTTGTTATAAAATACGACTATTAATTATAAAATAAACAAAGGATATTCTAGTAATCTACATTATCGACAAAATAGGTCACGAATATACCATTTAGTTGATACTGCAGACGACCCTTTGTGCGGTTATTGGGACTTTCCACGCCATGGTTGATGCAGTCCACGCGGACGGGCAGGCGTCGCGTCGGAGCATCGTGACGGGGGAGCGACTTGTGCGTGACGCGGCCCAGTCACCGCACTGTACAGTACCTACCCTACGGACTACGGAGCCTAGTGCCCACTGCCTACAGCTACTATGGGCTACAGTCCCTTCTCGGGCGGCGCTACCCTCTGATCGATAGGGGCGGTCCGGGGGTGGGCCGGCCGCAGAGGTGGAGGGCGCCCCGAAGTCGGCCGCATTACACGCAACTAACCAGCAGTGGCGTCCCGTATTTTTTAAAAGAATATTTTAAAAAAATCAGAATAAAACGTTTAATGTGAAATTATCCATTCTACTAATTCAACGGTTAGCACCCAAAAATACACGTTTTGTAGTCTGCTGACACAAGAAATACGTCGAATTCCTGTGAATTCTATATGGGTAATAAGTAAAATATTCCAAAGACAAAAATTCTAAAACTGTAATCTTTTTAATTATATGCGTAATGCGTAGGTACTAGAATTTTAGGTAAAACGTTTACGAAAAATCATTAATGGTATTGCTTGAGTTAGCAAACTACAATGTGATGCTTAGGGTCATTTTTTTAAAGTTAGCCCTTCAATTATTTTTTGATATAAAAATCGTCCTGTAACTAGTTGGGAAACTTCTTGTTTTTTTATATGTGCTCCCAACAAGAGTTGTCAACTGCCCAGAGCTAATTGAACTGTTACAGACCCATTTGGGGAATGTTGTAGGAGAGAGAAAAATAGGTGAAAGGAGAAGATTAGGAAGTACTTATGGGTATATTCAAATATTGTCACCCAATATAGCTAAAGACATTTTTAACAACGTTTCGATTTTGAGTGGTGGTCTCTCACCTTGCGGATAATCGGAGTATCTTCCACTGGGAACACATTTTAAAAATTATTCTCTCCATACTAGACTATTATGAACTCTTGCACCTAATCAAC
The DNA here is from genome assembly GCA_022606495.2 of Halesus radiatus. NCBI lineage: Eukaryota > Metazoa > Arthropoda > Insecta > Trichoptera > Limnephilidae > Halesus > Halesus radiatus. Next base: position 36,255 of record JAHDVE020001021.1, on the reverse strand, counting down.
TTCAAGTACCTCATCTAACAATAATTCCGAGACTAACTACCAAATACATGCACCCATTTCTCGCCTGCATGCACATTGAAACCAATTCACCTCCAGTATAGACATATATTAATATATATATATATATATATTAAAATTAAGTTTACCCATGTTTAAAAGATACCTGAATGATATTTTTACTCAGCAATGATTACTTAGGAGGATCGCATTCGAGCTATTGTATAAATTTTTCATTATCTTTTTATCTACCAATAATCCAAAAAAATTGTTTCCCTTTTTTTCTTTCTCCGTTTAATGCACTATATTACGTATTATGCACTTTTATATTATGTATTATACGAGTATACATTTTTATGTCATCCGGAATATAAAAATACGTTTGCTTTGTTTTCGCTGTGTCATGCACTTATATCTCTTCTCTATATATAAAAATGAATGTCTGTCCTCGATTTTATCGAAAATTACTTGACCAGTTTCGCTGAAAATAGTACAGTTTGTTCTTTTTAGTTCCGGGGAGGTTTAGAGAGTAGTTTGAATGAAATCCAATATTTAAAACGCTTGCTATAACGTTTTAAAATTAGTATGAAAAACATTGAACCCGCCATGTTGTATTGAGGTTAGCCCATAAATATACCCCTCCGGTTAGCCACAGATTACATATTAAAAAGACGAAGGTTTGTTTGGGTAAAATATTTTTATGGAGAAATGGAGAACACACGTAGTTACCTACTTAAGAACTTTATTATTTAGATATATTTCGGGTACACATCAGCTAGCTGCATATAAAAAATGGTTACATAAAAACGCATTTTGCTTTTTAGTTCTGGTAGATCGTGAAAAATCATCATACGAGTATAGCACGTCCCTGCTAATCAGTGCGACACACAGCCTGTAGATATTCGTGATTTCTCAGACCTGAAATGAATAATTGAACACGTTGTTCCAAATAATGTACCCCGCACAAACGGAATGCCGAAATCATAAAAAACACGATAAACTTAAAAAAGCACCCATTTTTACAAGAGTACTAAATGTATAGTAAATATTTATGAAATCGGGGGGCATTAGCATTTGTTAGCACATGGAATTCGACGGGGTGAAACGTGCTCCGATAATAACAGGCGCCGCGACGCCCCCGATTAATATGCCCGCGGCTACTTGTTGCAAAAACCATTTAATTATTAGCTTCGATTGTTGAGTTGTGACATAAACCCTGTTTATAATTTATTCCTACCCTTGTGTAGGCACAACGACCTCAAAATAGGTGACTAATGGGCGGTGTTTTGTCTAGTCAAAGGCTTTGAAAAGAGTTAGTAATAAGTCAGCTTGGTGAAGAATTTTTTTAAGGTACTGAGTTTTTCTCGGTCACTGCAACATTAATGATAATAATTCAACACTGGACAATAATGTATTTGAGTAGCACCTAACTAATATTAAAATAAGCATTCTGGACTTTAAATTAAATTAAAAACGTCCAATTTATGTTGGAGTACTAATTTGCCTTACATAATTTAAAATATCGACCCGAAAGAACTTTTTTTGTGTTTATATATTTTTATTTACGTAATCATATTTACATGGAAAACACGATTTTTTTTAATACAATAAAACCGCAAATAATTTTCAAAATTGCCTTTAAAATTATGAAAATTGACTTTTTTTCATGGTATATATTTCATAATTTAAAACAAAAATAAATAAAATACTTCTCATCCGTACTAGATATTTACTAAATCTTTAATTAAAAAATATATATATCCAAAATTAAGTTACGTATGAAACACGCAGCGCTGCCGTTCCTCCTAATAAGTTGAGTGAGATGAGGTTTGGTTTCTCTTATTCCTTTGTTATATAACTAACCAAAATAAAATAACGTAATATACAAAAAATAATTATCTACCTTCCAAAAATTTATACATTATAATGTGTAATCGATCATATCTGGCTAGCCAAGTACTACCCAACCTTTCACTTCCCCGTCTCCTTACCTTCCCAACCCTCTTCAGCCTCACAAAATACCACAATAAGGAACCCCAGTGAAAATTTTAATGGCTTTGAAAATATATATTCATATACGTAGATCAACAAACGTCGATTCTGAATATACACCTTTTATTATATATAATTTTACGTGGAATTTATAAATCGTTATTTAAAAGCGAACAAAAAATCATTTCATCAAAACACCTTGTTTATGTTGGTACAATTGAATTTGGAACATCTGACGTCACGTGCGAATTCTGTTTTTGGATTCGTATGGAAATTTTTATTTTTAGATTTTGTTTTGTATTCTAAATATATATATTTTTTAGTTTTGGCGTAATTTAAACTTTACTTGGGTGACTTTAAGCTCTTTAATTGTCGTTCAATATAAAAAAATATTATTAATAAAATAAATTAGAGTATTCATGAGCATACCAATTATCAATACAGATATTATGATAATGTTAATGCTCAATACTATTATTATTCTTTGAGTTAATGTTTCTAAAACGGTACATAATTTTCTTACTTATGATTAGTTATGGTTTACTATGAATAGAATATAAAATTATGTACGGTAAAGCTCATCCTTGTTTTGACATTTGACATTCTAACCTCAAAATTGATCAAAACCGACCAGCCATAGATTTGGAGCGTTTTGGCGGACTTTGATTCTTTGAAATTGATACTTTGAAAATTATTTTATCTATGAAAACTAACTAGAAAAAAAACGAAGTATACCGATATTTAAGTTTGAACGTCATTATTGATAATTTCATTATTATTATTATTTTTAATTGGGATGGATTTCCGTATTGGGGTAACATAATACCTATTGATTATATAGAATGAATTCTGATTTCCCTCTAAACATTTTTTCCTAAAACACGTTTTTGTTATTTCACAGTTACCCACAGAGCTATTAGGTATGTCCTACATTATGTATGGCGGTTTCCCATAACTGGTGTTTAGGTGTTTAACTTTTCCATGATATCGTATGGGCTGGTGTGTGATTATGTCATGAAAAACTGAGGGGAGTGTAGTGGCTGGGTAGTGTAGGGGAAATCTTATTAGAACATGGCGTGCCAACCCGTAGCTATTCATCGAAATTCCTTTGAAATACCTCGACGGATTCGATGAAAATATTTGTTTTATTGGCCGTCTAATTCGAGAAAGCCGTAAATAAAAAATGTTAATTCGAAGACTGTTTTTGATTCGGTTTTTTTGTATTTATAGAAATGCTGTGAAATATTTGGAATTTACGCAGATCCTAAAATTCAGCGTTAGACAGCAACGATGTTTGTAATCAGATGAGATGTTTATAAAACATTGTCTCACTAACTAACTGGCTAACCACCGCGCTGTTCGCCGCAGGGGTAGGCAGTTATGGTGGAATGCTGCTCAAATCTGTCTCGGCACACACTCCTACATTTACATTAATTTCGTCTCATGACCTTAAGTTTTTTTTTAATTTTTAATATTTTTACTATATATAATTAACAATATTGTTTACATGGTTTACCTTAAGTTTTTTTTTAATTTTTAATATTTTTACTATATATAATTAACAATATTGTTTACATGGTAATAATAACAGTAAGTACTGAAAAAACAATATGTTTTGATTTATATAATCCGTTTGGTTTCTTTGTTAATTAATGCCCCCTTAATTGAGAAACTGAGTACTATTATGAGTTATTCACAAACATAGATATTCTGATGCCTATACTAATTGGAAATACATTTTAAAGGAAATATGTATAAATTAAAGTATATTAACATATATACATATTGATAGAAAGCAGTCACTTTGTGGTTTGATATATTAATGAAATAAAACCGTTCATAACCGCGAAATTTATTTATTTTTTTATTAATACCGACGGGTTTCGCTTAAGACAAGAATCATCGGGAAAAAAAATTATACCAATGAAATAAATACATATATGCAAATAGAATGAAACAAAATATAACATAGAACAAAGAAAAAATTGGATAGCATGAAAATAGAAATCTTACATAATAACAGAGAAAAAGAGACAGATATGTACATAATGGATTAACAAGAAACACCTGTACAGGTAATTAAGGGATAATGGGAAATTTTATGAGTTCATGGGAAATATATCTAATATTTTAATAATAATAGGTATATTTCCTACTTTCTCATACCGTTTCCTTCCCACTACGTTCAACCTCACAACATGTCCAACTTTCGAAAGCCATATTTCCACTTGGGGGGTTGGGACTCATGTGCTGTATTTCCAAAAATATTATTCTCATTTACTTGTAGATAGGTAGTACATGTCTTTAATGCGGCAATTTGTTTTGCCAACGCAGGCACACTGGAATTCTTTGTTTATTTATTTTTTTCAAGCGTAATACGAAGGAAGTGAAATCTTTCTTTTTTATGTTTTAATTCATAATCCAGATCGTCGGTCCCATCTGGCGCGCGCTGCTTGAGTTACATTTTTCTCATAATAAAAGTAAAACAAAAATGATACATCTGAATCCCCGTGGAGTTGTCCCAGCGGTGGCCGAGACGATACGTATATACATGTACGAATAATATATATATAAAGTAGGTCTCCCGTCTCTTGCGAGGCTCGCCGAGAAAGTGAATCTGGTGTGGGAGCCATTTATTTGTATCTCTTGCACCATCCGTCGCACTCGCCCTATGGGGACAGTGTCCCAGGCGCAGGTATCACGAACCACAGAAAACAAATTCCATCCAAAAAAAATTCTCAAACGCTGATTCAGAATAATATATTGTACAAGTTTTATTATGAGTATGTATAATTATAGGAAAAATTTATAAATCGTTATTTAAAAGTGAATAAAAAACCATCTCATTAGAACGCCCTGTTTCGTTGGTACCATTGGAACGATGTCACGCGGTTGTTCGCGCCTAAATTCTTTCTTTGTTAATTCATACTATATATTATATATGACCGTATAACGCTTGTGTGACGTCACACGATCACTGCTCGTATTCCGGCCATTAAAAAATTAAAGGTTGAGAATTAATTTAAGTCTGCAATAAAAATAAAAAATAAATAAGAATTTTAAAAAAAAACGGGTATTTAATAGAAGTCAAAATTAATAAAAATGAACCTTATTCATCATCATATCTAGTACATATTGTGTACTTATAATTTCGTCATAATTCTTCACTTCATTCGACAAAACAATATATGTATAATTTTTGTTCAAAAAATTTTTAATTTTTTTTTTTAAATGTTGAATAACGTTTACAATAAATGTCTTTAAAATATCACAACGTAACTGAGAGTATAAATTAAGTGTATACCGAATTTTAAAATGTAATCAGCTTTATAATATTTAGTTGGCAAGTGAAACTTTATTTTTGAAGATATTTATTTAACAACAGGTTTTCTTAAATGTTTATTAGTGATATTCTAGAAATTCGTTGAATTTCGGCGCAACTATTTCTCAATATAAAAGTAAAATAGACTGCTAAATAACGCTGGGTAGCCCCTAAAAGCATATTCTTGTCACATTTGTGTCGTTTTCCAACGAATCACGTAATTCGTATCAAAGTGTTGTAATCTGAGTATATTTCAATGTTTACACACGATCTAATGTACGATTATTTATTTTAACCTCAAAAATGATTTATTATACGTGCGTGTCCTGAACACAACAGTCCTGAGCCTTAATGGTACATTTGTAGCCATTCATGAATACATAAACATGGTAGTATTGTTTATTATACCCGGCGATATTGTAGATGTGTTATCGGACGGTATTATTACCGAATAGTTGTGAATGAAAAAACCACGGAAATGTCGAATAAAAATGTTTCCGACCCCTATTAAAGTCGTGCCGCGGCCAAGTAGAATATATTTCGGTATTATAGTCGTAGTGGTCGCGACTCACTCCCGCTTAGATCTAAGATGGATATATTTATGTCGTAAATAATACGCTTATTTTGAAGGGGAAATATTGGATTGGGTGATGAATTTTAGAATAGACATATATGATGAGGCCCACGCCACGTTCCCGGAACTGTTTTGAAATATCAGACAGGTCGTTAAAAACATTTTTTCTCTTCATGATTTTTACTGTTTTTAAAATGAAGCTACGTACTAGTAATAAACTTCCCAGCGTCATTGCGTTGCAAAAGTTATATAATGAGTATTAACTCTGCGAGTTAATTTATTTGCATATATAATTATATTGGATTATCTAATAATTTTAAATTTTTTAAACGTACATTGCGCATCGTTACAACACCTTTCTTACCATTACCGCCATCACCCCTATATTCCTGTTCTACTCACCGAGCTATCGAACACCGCAATCAAAGTATTTAGACGAGTGGTTCAAAGCTTCGGATTCTCACCGAAACATTGCGGGTTCAAACATCTGCTGGCTAAGTCCTTCATCATTGCACAAGCATTTTTTTCGCTCATAATGATGAAACTAGAAGGAATTTAAATCTGTAAGTTTATAGATAGGTTATTTTGAAATGTTTGTTTTCTTTTAAAAAGAAAGAAATCAAAAATGAAAAATAAAATGAAAAAGTAAATGAAAAAGTAAATGAAAAATGAAAAGAAAATGAAAAAGTAAATGAAAATTTAAAAGAAAAATGAAAATAAAATGAAAAAGTAAATGAAAAAGTAAATAAAAAATGAAAAGAAAATAAAAAAGGAAATGACAAAGTAAATGAAAAATGAAAATAAATTGAAAATTACTATGATAATGAGAATAAAAATGAAAATGAACGTTTCGTGACTTTTGAGTGAGCCATAATGCTAAGATTGAAAAATACGACGTTATTGATGTTGTTAAAGCCGAAAATGATTTTTTTTTCAAAATTTTAATTTTTTTGTATGAAAATTTAGATCGTATAATAATGTCGTATTTTTCAATCTTAGCACTCTAGCTCATTCAAAAGCCGCGAGCCGCCACTGACTGTGTGCATAATTCAGAATAAATAAACAATATAATTAATTGCATATCTGTGGTCTAAATGATTGTCACCAAAACTTTTCGCTTTTTACAGCAACGGGCTATATAACTATAACACGCCACACAAGGGTAGATTCAGCAGTATGAAAACTCATTTCAGCGGTTGGTGTAATACATTCAAACCTAACTATACAATATGTCCGATATTATTTAACTTACCCATCATCGTAAAGTGCTTAAAAACTACTATATTATGGAAATTGAACTTCTCTCTCCATTAGAAAATCCATAATATAATCAAGTCATTGTACTGTACTGGGTACGATGGTCATACAGAATATTTAAACAGACATTCAATATTCTAGTATAATGTGTTCTATTCGTATGATTATCTACATATTGTGGTAATTAGGTACATGATTCTTATGATGAATTATAAATTCAACGTTTTATTTTCCTTGACTATTTCACAGAATCAAATTTTTTTTATGGCATCATTTTCACAACGCTCCAACTTCCAACCAATCTTCATAAAATCTATAAATATTTAAACCACACTTGTTTCCCTAAACTGTATTTTCCCGCCTATAAAAGACCTGTCAAAAACTTTGCTTTTGTTTAGTACACAAAAATGGAACACATATGATCAAAAATACAAATGAAAATGTTGTTAGTTAGTACCTACCCCAATTTCGTTACACTATTGTGTAGAATCAGGGCCAGGACAGGGTGGGGCAACCGGAGCACCGACTTCGGACAGAAGATTTGAATTGTATCTAAATTGGCTATGAAAAATATTCTTTATTTTCTTTGCAACACGATACTTTTACACTAGAATATACTTTTTTTAATAAGCCTCCATTGCCCAGAGCCGGGACTATGGGACTTAAAATGGGGAATGTAGAAAAAGTTTTGGGGAAGAAGAAGTAGGATGGGAAGAAGAATGTTGAAAAACAGGTAATTGGCTATTCAGATCTGTTTACTAAATATAACTTTTAAGACATTTAAGTAATATTTAGATTTCATGGAACGCATGGGACTGACATTTAATAGTAGGCAAACATTTAGGACGCTGCGATCGTTTAAAGGTTAAGTTTTTAATGGCAACACAGAGATGGCTCATAGGAAAATCGAAGCAGGTTTAAAAAAGCACAATGGTGGATATGTTTTAATTTAACCAAACGGTGGTGTTCAGAAATTAGTGGTACTTTCCGAAATGAGGTGAATCTACATTCTAAGAAAACTTAATGTTTTAATATTTAATTAATATTTAACGCTTTATAAGGAAGATAATTACAAAGAAAGGCGATTTTTTCGTTTTTCTAAAAAAATTGCATCGAAATAACCACTTATTAGATGTTTGATAAATAAAAAACTAAATTTTAAAACGTTATAAAAATAAATATGATATATCTATTTTTTGTATGGAGAATTAGATGTTAGATGGGGCAGTGTCACACAAAATCTTCGTACAAAAAAACGTTTTTTTTTCGAAAAAAAAATAAAAATCATTTTCGGCTTCAACAACATCAATAACGTCGTATTTTTCAATCTTAGCACTCTACCTCACTCAAAGGTCACGAGCCGTCACTGATATTTTGCCATGTTTTTTTTTAAAACGAATTGTCGAACGCGAATGTGCGAAAACATTTGAATGTGAAGAACACATTTCAAAGACAAAGTGAGTAGCTTGGTGTTGCCATAGTAATGACATTTTTTAGTTTCAATAATAAATATCTACAATTAAATGCCAAGCTATAGCTATAGCTACGTATTCGTCTCCCTCTATTTTAAAAATAATCTGGTAATATTTTCATTTCCCGAAAAAAATCAAAAGTCAAAAATAGAAACGGAAAATTTATTGTGTTCAAGTTTAATTTCTTGAAATGGAAAAGGTCAAAATATCTCGCCCCGTCTATATGTAGACCCCCCTCACTGAAAGAAGCTGATATTATATTTACCTCTACACGAAGACGAATAATTCATTACGGTTGGTGAAATAATGAAGACAGTAGAATTGGACTTATTTTCTGTCATAATTGCCCCCTGACGACAAGTGTGTTTTTTCTTCTTACACACGAAAGTCTATAAATAAGCGCACGACGAGTGTATAACACGAAGGGACTCCTCTTGAGAGGATAATTATCCACTCTGGAAATAAATTATTTCCAAATATTCTGTCAGAATACAGGTCGTCAACTTTATTTGTTTCCAGTTACAACACCGTTAAAATGAAGCCCTCTTTAATTTAAAAAAAAACATGTTCACTCGAGTAAAGATAAACCAAGCAAATAAAAATAATGATGATGAATTGTTGAAAAATGAATGATTGAAATTTAAATTTTTTGAAAAAGTCTGACGGTCATTGTTTTCTTTTGTGTTATTTTTATTCATTTGTTAAATTGTTTTTTTTTTTTAATTTTTTATGTGATACCACACAAGAGTCCCAACTGCTCCCAACCGTCTGGAGCTAGTGAGACTATGGCATCCCCAATCGGGGTATGTTGTGAGGCTGAAAGCATTGAGGAAGGGAAGGAGATGGGGAAGAAGGAAGATTGGAAAGTACCTTGCTATTATGCAAACACAAAGCAACGTTTCGATTGTGAATGGTGCTCTTTCACTAGGGCGATACTGACAGTACTACCACTCTGGAACGTGCTGCAAATATACTTATACAAATATATTATTTTAAATGAGCTATTGTGAAATAACACAATTTAATCAAATAAAAATTACTTGCGTACGCCGGGATTAAATCCCGTGACCTGCGGAATCGTAGCCAAGGATCGTAACCACTCACCACGGAGAACGTCAACCGTAAACCTCCATACAGGCTTAGTCCTAGTGAGGTTAATAATTGGATTGTAAAACAATAAACAACTAATAAAAAAAGAAACAGGCTTCAAAGAACGCCAACAATCGATTGCAATACATTTATGTGCATGTTAGTAAAATTCTCCATGACTCAAATTTTCACGGCACGAACAACTTGGAGATTTTAATAATTTAGTATTAACTAACTAACTAAACATGATGCCGTTTCCCCGCAGGGGTAGGCAGAGAGGACAGACCGCTAAACAACTCGATCTTGGCATACACTTCTTGCTTCATTCACATTCATACATCGTCTCATACATTTTCTTCTGTTATTCCGACTTCTGACATGGCCCGACTCAAGTATTTGATTCACTTGATCGTGTCATGTCTACCTAGGGCGTCCCCGACTACTTCCATTCATATTCACGTCATATATTCCTCCTTACACTCCTTTTTTTGTTCATTCGCTCTACATGCCCAAACCATCTAAGCGTCCCTCTCTTAATCTTACTCATTACGCTTACATCAACCTTGCATTCTTGACGAATCTCAACATTTTTCACACTAGCATACATAGTTTTAACCACATTTGCATCAGAGATCTCATTCCTTGCATTCTTGACGAATCTCAAAATTTTTCACAATATCATACATAGTTTTAACCACACATTTGCCTCAGAGATCTCATTTCTACAGCAATCAGTCTACTTTCATCCTTCTTCTGCCAGTTCCATGCCTCACTGCCATACATCAGGGTTGGAATCAGCACTCCATTAGTATTTACTATTTTTTTTAACAATATTCAGCAACCAATTTAATGGCCAGCACTCAAAAATGGCCCTAAATATCAATTTGCAAGTTGGCAACTCCATCAAAACCACAAATAATTTATCTCTAAATTCTTTACAGGTGGATAGGAAAATGTATAAGATTTCGAAAGACAAAAAAATCTCAAACTGTAATCTTTAAATACATCCTAAAATGTCTGAAAATAGGTGCAGTTTGAAAACCAGTGAAAGCAATTTTGAACGTTTTTTTCTAAAATTCCAGTAAGTATTTCTTGTACTCGTATAAATTGAAAGATTACAATTAAAGAATTATTTGTCTTTGAAAATCTTATACATTTTCCTAACTACCCGTATAGAATTTACAGATAAATCATTCTTAGTATATCTGGAGTAACAACTTGCAACGTGTGTATTTTTGGGTGCTGACCGTTAAATCCCAATATTTTATGTTTTGCTCAAAGTACATATTCATATACAATATATTCTCACTAGCTAAATCGGTTCAATTTGAAGTGGCGAGCGGCACCCTGGAGTTAAGCGTCACATGACGTCATGTCCGATGACGTACCGGACGATTCTTATGACGTCAGACCCCGTGCGTCTGAAGCGTTTAGATAATATTGTTTATGTCATCATTTTTCAACATCAATTTATTAATTGTACGAATAACAAATAACATAAATTAAAACTTTAATAATCAGACTCGACGTTTATTTTTCTACTTGGGTAATATTTTGTAAAAGCCAACTATTTTCATTGTAATTTCATACGGTAAAATATGTTTCTTGTATTTTCATTGGTAGAACAAAATAACTCACATATTATACCAAGCACCAATGGCAGAACGAATAAATGCCAAAAGCCCAAAGCTAAAGCCTTGTTTAACCTATGTTTTCGCATTCCTACGGCCGATACTTGAGCTATTTTCCCAAGAAATACGTAATGTGTACCACTTCAAGTATGGTGTATGGAAACGACTTTGAATTATGACCCCTCGATCAAAGGTTATACATATTATTATTAAAAGGTCGAGGTCCTCGAATTCTCCAGAAATACTAAAAGTCGAAATGTGAATGTAGTTCGGGACGAAAAGTCGCAACTAATAGCCGTGAAACGACGCGTTTTTTTATTATTATTTCTCTTAAATTCTTAGAAATAAACAAAAGAAACTCGTATTCCTACGTCAAGACCCGAGCGAATTTAAAAATATATGGAATATATCGTATGATTATTTTTTTGTTTTGTTAATTGGTATTTAAGCTACATAAAATAATAGTGTATTTGCGCACGTTCCAGAGTGGAAGATACTCTCAGTATCGCCCTGGTGAAAGACCACCATTCAGAATTGAAACGTTGCTTGAAATGGCTGTTAGCCGTGTTTGGTGACCAGATCTGAATAGCCAGGTATTTCCCTATGTCCCTACCTTCCTCTCCCCTTCTCCTCCCCCTCCCCAATACCTTCTGCCACACAACATTCCCCAATTGGGAATGCAATAGTCTCACTGGCTCCAGACGGTTGGGAGCAGTTGGGACTCTTGTGCGGTATTCATATAAAAAAAAAAAAAAATACCGAGCTCATGATGGAAATGACATTGCTCCCTTCAAGTAGTTGCATTTACCTAGAAATGTCGGTTAAAATTAATTAAAACTAGTTCACAAAGAGAAGCTGGCCGGTTAGTACCTACCTACAGTAATTTATAGAAAATTTTGTAACTTTTTGTCCACGACATTGTAAATAACTGTAAATAATCATCACCGACAATTTTTGTTAAACCACGAGTAGAATTTTTTTAGCTTTTTTCCGTCATTTTTTAAATCTATTCTAAGGTCCTGAAATCGAAAAAAAACATTAATATTTAAAATAAATAACATTTCGCCTTTAGCCACTAACCTTCTAATAAATATAACGTCAATAACAAATGTGCAGTGTTTTCTGATATTGTGGCCTGTGCGTGTAAAATATTATCTTCTAGAGCTAAAACTTTATAATATAACGTGTTAATCTGGAGTGACCTGCCAGCCAACCATGTTTCGGTATCTGTTTGTATATAATAAGATAAACCCTGGCAAGCAATATTTGTACAGTGCCCTTGAGGTGATTTTTCACAAATACAGCGCTATATCTTAACAAAACGATCGCAATCTTTGGAGCACAGGCGTCAGGTGGGAATACTGTCCTTGTTCTACCGGCATTTTAATGGAATATGCTCTGAGGAACTAGTGTCATTGATCCCTTCGGCACCGTTGCACAGTCGGGAGACACGCCAAATGCGGGCCCAATATTTGCAGACGATTGACATTTGTCACATGAGAACGGGTCGCTTCTACGACCCGTTCTTGTTTTCAACAGCTCGGCTGTGGAATGATCTGTCGGCCTCTGTGTTTCCTCCCTCCTACAACATGGGTCTCTTCAAGACCCAGGTTCACTCCTTCCTATCCTATAGAAGACCCTCCATACAGCATCCCCAAATATGATATAGGCCTTGAGGGAAATTATTTCCCTCAGGGCCTCCTGTGTGGAGTTATTGTAATAAAAATTTTAAAATCATCCAATTATTATTATTAATAGAAAAAATGATATAATTTTCATGATGCAAGTTCAAGTTCAAGTGATCGAAAGTTATTGCTGCATTAGCACACAGATTTTCGTTTCATAATTAAGACATTGCGATCAAGTTTGTTGTAGGTACCTATTTACTAATATCTTTCTATTTTAATAATAAAAAAAAGGATTTCTATAAAGAACGAAGTTAGTTCTAATACACAGATACAACAACTAAAACAATATGGCCGATTTTTATTGATATTACTTACGTCGTTAAAAAATTATATCGAAAACAAAAAGGCGTTGAAGTTCTCCCTTTTGCCAGCTTAGGATTAACGTCATTCACAGCTACTTAAATACTTGGTAATTTCCATGCTAAAATTATACAGAATCTAATAATAAATTATAGCATTTATTGTTATAAAAATGGATTCAAAGCTTTCTAATATTATTAGTAACTACAATTCTATAAAAAGCGCCGTTGTTTGGTCAGTATTTGTGTCAAAGGGTTCATTTTCCGTCAACGTTTGGTGATTGATGACATTAAGCTTGAATGCATAAATAAACGGGATGGATATCACAAAAGGTGTTATTTACTATTCTGTGGTTTGTTGGTTTGCTTGGTATTTAGTATTTAGTATTTAGCACTGCCATTGGCACCACCCCACGTGAACTGTTGTCAGGGATTAAAATAACTTAAAGCCGTGCCAAAGAGAAAACAATACCGAAAACTAAGCTTTACCTAGGCTCGGTATCATTATTCAATGTCATCAGTTAGTTGCCATTACTTACACACTGTATTTCAAACTCACGACGCTGATAATAATCTTATATATATATGTAAAAATCAATGTAAGTTTGTTTGTCCTCGATGTTCTCGAAAATCGCTGGACCGGTTTCGCTGAAAATATCATAGTTTGTTTTTATTAGTGCCGGGAAGGTTTAGAAAATAGTTTGAATGAAATCCAATTTGTATAACTGTTGCTATAACGTTTTAAAATTAGTATGAAAAACATTGAACACGCCATGGTTTATTTAGGTTAGCCCATAGATATAACACTCTGGTTAGCCACATATTGCATATTCAAAAGAAGAGGGTTATTTTGGGTAGAATATTTTCAAAATGGAAAACACGAGTAAGTACCTACTTAAGAACTTTATGATTTAGATATATTTTCAAAAAATAAACGTTTGGAATGAAATAAAATATTCAAATTAATGTTTCTTTATTTGTAGGTAGTTACTTTCGCTGTCAAATCAATTATGGCACCATAATGACAATCAAGAATTCACAACTTCATAACTTTGTTCCAAAAAAAAATCCCGTGCAAGGGCGGGTACACACCGTCTAGTAATAAATAAAAATATATTTCTATTTCTCCATTTTCGTGGGAAAATCACCTCAAGGGCGCATTACAACTTAAATTATCTAAATTATAACTTATCATTCAACCTATGTCTTATAACTAATAATTTACAGGTTAATATTATAACTAATAACTTTCAGCTAAGATTTATAACTAATAACTTACAGCTAAGATTTATAACTAATAACTTACAGCCAAGATTTATAACTAATAATTTACAGCTAAGATTTATAACTAATAATTTACAGCTAAGATTTATAACTAATAATTTACAGCTAAGTATTATAACTAATAACTTACAGCTAAGATTTATAATTAGTGACTTACGCCAACCTTCGGGGGTTGATTATTTATTAATGGTTTAAAAAAAACTTGTATTATCTCGTGTTCGTGTAATATACGCAAAGTGGGGATATGTTTGTACACGCATTTTAAAGAGTGCACGTTTGAATGTATTTGTGCACACCGATAGTGGTTCAAATTGGTTTGAAATAGTTTTTAGATTTATTATTGCGGTTAAAACGTAAGGTTTTTTTATACTTTTTTGACGTTTTTTTTAAACAGTTGCAAGTAGCCGTTTATTTTGAGAAACCGAAACGGTTTCGGTTATTTTGAAAATGAAATTGAAATGCCCACCTCTAAGTAGTCCGCATGTTGAAGGTTGCCCTGTTGATGGTCCGCCTCCGATCGGAAAGGGCATCAAAAATATTATAATAAGTGAAAACTGTATTAAAAAATATTTCATTTAATGGAAAATGTTATTTGGATTATATTAGAGTTAAAAATAGCCAAGTATTTAATTTGATCAAATGTCTACGACCTAGCTACTCGTATGTTCTTATTTTTTTTAATAGTATGGCTGTAACATAAACACACATGCCATAAACAACGAATTAGACGAAATAAAATTATTATTACGATAACTGCCATAAAGTCACGTTATGGCACCTTATTGCCGCGATACAAAAACCAATATAACTGAGCAATACTCGTATGTTCGGTGTTTCTCATGAAGGTTTTTCCAAAATCAATATTATTCATATTGACATTTATTCCTCGGACATTACTTGTCATTTCTATATCGAAACAATCAAATGGGCAAACGACAATTTGTCATATTATAATATTGTTATAATGATAGAAAGGACAGGGATGGGTGGAATAAGCACTCCGAATAATGATTTAAAGTGATTATGGATTATGTGTCGTATTATGTATTGATGGTACGATAGTAATCCCGCATAAAATAGGGCACATTTTCAAATTTTATCTAGAACAACCATTCATAAAAAAGAAAGAAAATCTTCCCTTGAACAGAGTAGAACATTTTGCTTATACCATTAAAATTAACTAACTAACCATCTCGCCGTTTCCCCGCAAGGGTAGGCAAAGAGGACGGACCACCAAACAACTCGATCTTGGCATACACTTCTTGCTTCATTCACATTCATACATCGTCTCATACATTCTCTTCTATTATTCCGACTTTTGACATGGCCCGACTCAAGTATTTGATTCACTTGATCGTGCCATGTCTTCCTCGGGCATCCCCGGCTCCTTCTTCCATTCAAATTCGCGTCATACATTCTTCTTACACTCCTTTCTTCGTTCATTGCTCTACATGCCCAAAACATTAAAATAATTTATCAATTATTAGGGATGCCTTTTTAGACCGCATTTTACACATCTCTCTTGCATCAGAACTTTACGGTGGGTAGACTATATAATTACTGCATCCCAAATGGCATTAACTGAAGGTCACGTACAATCAATAACAGTTGAGGTTACCCACCACTTTCCAACCCGGTATAAGTAACTTATGGTTACTCCTTCAGGGTGCACGTCAAGGACTCTATTTTTTTTAAATTAAAAGAGCCTATAATTTTTTAAATACTCTAAACCCTCAAATTTCTCTGCAAAGCTTTCGCGTAGAAGGAGGTTAGTCATAAACGCACATTAAATTCGTTAGTACAGATAAAATATAGCTCAACTTACAACACACCTATATACGACTCTTTCGCCTACCTGGGTACTGCATCGCTACGGAGCGCTTATTTCAGAGCACTTCTCCGACAACTCACTGAAAGCCTACGATGCAGACCACGCCAATCAAAGAATACTATTGTCAGAGCTTTTCATATTTCTAGAAATCTTGGTCAATAAGGAACTCCTTAATATTATCAACAATATTATGCCTCAAAAAATATATATCTTCCCAACAAGCCCTCCATTGATATGCTTGGTGTAACCTTAAGTGACCAGCTCAGGTATGGGCGCTCCATCGAAACCCGAGTAAAGTTAGCCTCTCAGAAGCTGGGCGTATTGTACAGAGCCCGCAGATACTGCAGATAGTACACAACTGCTGACCCTGTACAAATCGCAAGTGCGCCCCATTGTAGAATTTGGCAGCCACCTCTGGTCGGGAGTCCCAAAATATCTGAAAAAAAACCTTGACTCTGTGCAGAAACGGGCGGTCCGTTTGATAGATTCGCCTATCTTAACAAATGGGTTGCAATCTTTGGAGCACAGACGTCGGGTGGGAATGCTGTCCTTGTTCTACCGGTATTTTAATGGAAGATGCTCCGAGGAACTAGCGTCATTTATCCCTTCGGCACCGGTGCATAGTCGGGAAACACGCCAAACGCGCGCCCAACATTTGCACACGGTTGACATTTGTCACATGAGAACGGGTCGCTTCTACGACTCGTTCTTGTGTTCAACAGCTCGGCTGTGGAATGATCTGCCAGCCTCTGTGTTTCCTCCATCCTATAACATGGGTCTCTTCAAGACCCAAGTTCACTCCTTCCTATCCTCTAAAAGACCCTCCACACAGCATCCCCAAAGATGATATAAGCCTTGAGGGAAATTATTTCCTCCTTGGTCTCCTGTGTGGAGTTACTGTAAAAAAAAATAATAAAAAAAATTCATATATAGGTCAACAAACACCGATTCTGAATATATAAGTTTTATTATAATATATAACATTATGCGTACAATTTATAAATCGTTATTTAAAAATGAATAAAACGCCATCTCATCAGAACGCCCTGTTTGGTGAGTGTGGATTTATTGGTACATTGGATCGGCGGCTTCTGACGTCACGCGGATGTTCGCCCGTAAATTCCTTCTGTGTAAATTCATTCCGTGTGACGTCACACCCAACACGCCATAGATTTCGTGCGTTTTGGCGGGCTTTGAAACTATGAAAACGAACTAAAAAAGAATACTGTTATTTAAGTTAGAAGGTCAACATTAATAAAAAATGGACTTGATTTCCTTATGATGAAATATATTGAATTGCAATACCATGCATACTTTCTGAAAGTTTTAAAAATGTGTACCCATAGACCTAAAATTTACAGAAATATTTCTGTGTGCAAGGGGGAGCAGGAAAGACGAATTTCTATTTAATTATTAATAGACGCCCCCTTTACACTTACATAGTTCAAGGAAAAAATAAATGTAAGAAACTAAGTATTCAAATAGGAAGTTTCATTAGAGCAATTAATAAAATATGATAAGACTCGCACGGTAATAAATACTGAGAAACAGATTAACGGTATCATAATTGTTTCTCAGGTAAACGCATCCAGGAGTGTGTGTGCGTGAGCATCTGCCTGACACTGATGGCCGTGAACATGTGGTGCCTTGGTCGGCACGTGCGCCTGGAGGCCGCCTCGGGGGTGGCACTGGCCGCGCTGGCCGGCATCCTCACGGCGGACTTCCTCTCCGGCCTGGTGCACTGGGCGGCTGACTCCTGGGGCGCCGTGGACCTGCCTCTCATCGGGAAGGTAAACAATCCATTGTCTTATTGATTATTGAAAGAATATAAACAATCTATTGTCTTATTGATTATTGAAAGAATATAAACAATCTATTGTCTTATTGATTATTAAAATAATATAGAGAATCTACTGATTAATTAATTATTGAAAGCATCTATTGTCTTATTGATTATTGAAAGAATATTAACAATCATAGTCATACTGATTATCGAAATAATATAAACAATCTATTGTCTTATTGATTATTGAAAGAATATTAACAATCTATTGTCTTATTGATTATCGAAAGAATATAAACAATATACTCGTATAGTCTTATCGATTATTGAAAGAATATAAACAATCTATTGTCTTATTGATTATTGAAAGAATATAAACAATATATTGTCTTATTGATTATTAAAATAATATAGAGAATCTATTGAATTATTGATTATTGAAAGAATATAAACTACCTATTTTCTTATTGTTTAAAAAAGATAGGTTCTATGACCGAGACTCCAACTCGGGACCTTTGCTCTATCTGAGAGTCTGCAAACCCTATCAATTTGTTCATCTTCATTCTTAACTATTTCGTACTTTTTTGAAAACTGTTAAATTTTATATTTATTTTTTGCGATTTTCGGCATCTATTTCTATCGGAAAATTACAAACATAAATGGATAGAAATATATATCCTTTGTAAAAATTCCGAAAGTACCAAAGATACGAGCCGTCAAAATGTAAATATTTGAGTACAATGACTGGCGCGGCAGTACTGCAGCACTGCCATTCGGAATTGTACTGAATTGTGTCTCGTGTGACGTCACGAGACATGATTGTATATATTAAAAGCTCATTACTTCGTCATTTTTGAAGATATCGAAAAACTAACTTTTCTGTCATTATTAACTATTAAAAAATAATATATAAAAAAATTAGGAGACAACCTCATTTAGAATAACTTTTTTTATGAAAAATAATTTTAAAATCCCGACTTTGGGGAATTTATATCAATTAGTTCGGGGAATATTCCCGGGTGCAGATCACTATTCACAACTTTGTTGCTTCTAGTACATCATAAACCACTCGTATTTTATGAGTTATTTATCCACAGTAAAGTGTTATATTTATAGTATTTACGTACGAGTAAAGAGAACTTACTATACCTTTACTAGCCGCATTCAAATACCCTGTTTGAATTTGGGTTTTCACTGGTGCTAGATTAATTGCAACCGATGAGACGACGTTAACTCTCCTTGTTTATTTTAGACGAATTTGGTTGCTACATTTTCACAAAATTAAAAATAAATAAAATTGTTCGAGGTAATAAAAACTTCGTTTACGATTTACTTCGGATGTTAACATGGATTTATTTTCGTATTCATCTATTAAACGCAATTTGGTGTAACATTCCAGAAAAGTAATACAACCATACCAATTAAAAACACCGATAAAGTTAATAGAATTTTGAAAAATCTGTTAAAATTTATTTATCTGAAGCAGCAAAAACATTGAAACACGTTGAGCTCTGGCGTCGTTAAAGTTGAACAACTTTTTTTTAGCACGCAGCTTAATTTCTATCATGACGTATGGAGCTTTGAAATCGTCACTTTTAAACAGTAAAAAATATTTTAAATTATAGTTATCGAAAATATGACAAGAAGCCATCTTTTTTATTTCACATTTTTCGATCAAAATCTTGGGCGAAGCCGGGTAGTAGAGCTAGTAAAAGCTTTGTTCATAGAATAGAGGTTACCGCAGTATTGCTTTCCTGTGACGGGAATTAAATGTCCCATTTTTATAGCTTATTTATTGATCAATGAATAATAAATATTACAAGTTATTCGGAAACTGTACACTTTTATTAGAATCGTCAGTAAAAATGGCATCCTATGCGTATTTTCTTTAAAAAAAAATTTTTGTTTTTTTTTTTTGCCCCAAACAGAAATGTTAAAGAACCAATTGAGTTGCCATTACCTACTCGAACAATTGGCGGGCTTCCAGGAAAGTGGCCTATACCTAGTGGGTACCTACTCTTCAATTTTATTGTTTCCATTTCGCTCTTTACGCAACTACCTTCCGCAAGCACTAGTTAGACTTGATAATATCGTCAATGTAAAGATTTGTAAAAGATATGACACAATTTATGACCATTTTTTTCACTTTATTATTCTTTTTTTTTTAATTTACGAATATACCTACTTACCGTTATTTAAGACATACAGTTAGTACTAAAGTTACCTGCAGCACATATTTTTTTTTACATTTTACAAAAAAATAAAAATACAATGCAGAAAGTCCCGATAAACTACTCTTTTGTATTTTGTCTAATGGGAGCTTGTTATTCAAAACTCAAAAATTACACTTAAGGTTACAAAATATATATAAATATATATATAAAATAAAAACATTAAAAAAACATATGTAACCAACTTAAACCATAAATATTTCTCAAGAATCTTACTCAAAAATATTTTTTTTAAATATGTAAAATAAAATAAAAACATAAACGACAACAATAAATCATACATAAAATAATATTTCCTTATTATCTAATACAAATAGTTTCTTTCAGCTAGCCAAGTTTTCAATATATTTATTAACTGTTTAGTTTTAATACTGTTTTTTTTATTTTTTATTTATATGTGATCTAAAGTTCTTTGTCCATATTTGTTTATATGCTTAGGAACCATCAATCCTTCATTAAAATTGAGACGAGTATTGTAATTGTGTTCTAGTCTATTTGTATTAAATATAGGGTTATTAATGTGCTGAAATATAATTTTGTACCACAGAATTGATCTAACTGAAAGAATTTTGAGACTCTGTTAAAAGTATGGAATATTTATGCCTTTCAGAATTCAGAATCAAAACGATGTTTTTTTTTAAATTTACAAAGTGACACTTGAACGTTGGCAAAGTTCGAGTAAGTTCAAACAAAAAAAAATGGAATAGTGTCTAACAAACTAATTAGTCAAAAAACTGTTGAGCTTCCCCTTAGGAAGAAGGGAGGAAAACACAGTCTGAGAAAATCTGCTCTATAGCTTCATTATACCCTATTCCTTCTTCACCACCGGAAAAGACAGCCGTGAGATCTATCGATTGGGATAATTCATAATATGTAATACGCATTATTTTTGTGACTTCCAGAACTTCCTGCGGCCGTTCCGCGAGCACCACATCGACCCCACGTCGATTACGCGCCACGACTTCATCGAGACGAACGGCGACAACTTCGCGGTGACTGTGCCCGTGCTGGCGCGCCTCGCCTGGCACCTGCTCACCTCACCCGAAGACACCATCCAGGCGGACTTCCGCTGGTCGTGCTACTGGTTCCTGTGCTCCATATTCGTGGCCATGACTAACCAGGTACATATTTAATAGTCACGTCTCATTGCATGAAATTTGTTTATTAGTACATGTCATAATATAATAATTAAACATCGGATTATATTTGCACAGTGCGTATTTAAACATTTTCGGTCGTTAGTGCATATTTGAGTCAGCATATCAGCCATAAAATTCTTCTAAATATGAGCTGTTCAAGTAAGAAATAGTCAATATTCTTCTTGTTTCTTGGGAACCGGTATTTTTGGAACCGTTTTTTATTCAAACAAAAGAGGAATGATATATTTTGCGAAACATGTTCGTTGTCACCCCCCTATGAAATCAAAAATTTCCCAAATAACCGGTTCGAAAAGACATTTACTTTAACCCCCTTATGAAATCAAAAATTTCCCAAATAACCGGTTCCAAAAGACATTTACTTTAACCCCCTTATGAAATCAAAAATTTCCCATATAACCGGTTCCAAAAGACATTTACTTTAACCCCCTTATGAAATCAAAAATTTCCCAAATAACCGGTTCCAAAAGACATTCACTTTAACCCCTTATGAAATCAAAAATATCCCAAATAACCGGTTCCAAAAGACATTTTCTTTAACCCCCTTATGAAATCAAAAATTTCCCAAATAACCGGTTCCGAAAAACATTTACTTTAGGCATATATTTTGGCATTGATAACGCATACTTATTTTGACAATGATAGTGCATGTTTCACCATTTTGATAGTGCGTATAATCCGATGGCTAATAATAATATGTATATGTAAATGTAGTACCTATTAATTCAGGGTATCTGGTGTATAGCTTCTTCTGTTTTATCGACGTCGTTTTGGCAAAAGGTATTATTTCACAAAGCAAAATTATGTAGACAGGGAGCTACTAAAAACTTATTTTTTTCACATAGTTAATTTATGAGCATAGCAAATGTTTCCTCAAAAACAATTCTTAAGGTGGGATGTTTCATCTCCTTAACAATTTGATGACCATGAAATCAACGATCATTGTCATTTTTAATTTTTGTCATCTGAACACATCGTTTCGATTCTAAACAGTGATCTCTCACCAGTCACCAGAGCAATCATTTGAGTAATGCCGGGTTTCCGTCTATGGTCTATCTCATATAACACAATATGATATACAGGAATTGTAGCGCATTCACAAGATTTAAATTGAATCGTTTTTTAAGCTTTTGGTCGATGTTACAACGGGATTTGATTTGGTTTGGGTGTTCAGGAACACCTTACTCGCGAATACTTACTATAAAATATTTTAATGTTGCTGCATCGAGGAGTAGTTTTTAATTACCAGAAAGGCTGAATAGCGTAGATAGCTAATAGTGCTAATACGACTCATAACTCTAGTTATACCGAGTTATAGTTATACGGTTGCAAAATATGACGTGCCGTGTGAGTTGCCGTATCTCCGGGCGCCTCTTTTTATGAAAAATCAATGCTTCTGTATTTTACGATCATAAAAATCTAGCGCAGTTAGTGGCTTCAATCAAATAAACGACGTTTGTACCCACCTACTTACCTTTATCGTTTCTTGTATTAATAATATCGTTACTATAAGTTTGCCAATAAAATGTAGACATTTAATAAATTGGAATGGAATCTGTCGTTACTACAGCACCACCGAGCTACGCACTTTGTCTTTAAAATGTGTTGCTCGCGTTTTTTTTCACATTTCACGAGTTTGACAGTTCTTTTTAAAGAAATAAGGCGAAATAACATAATATATATATATTTTTTTATGATTTCGATCTGTGAATTTGATTTAGTTTATTTGAATTCGTAAGGAATGCAAGGCTGGTGTAAGTGTCATGAGCAAGATTAAGAAAAGGACGATTAGATGATTTGGGCATGTAGAGCGAATGAACGAAGAGAGGAGTGTAAGGAGAATATATGACGCGAATGTGAATGGAAGAAGAAGCAGGGGACGCCCGAGGAAGACATGGCAAAATCAAGTGAATCAAATACTTAAGTCGGGCCATGTCAGAAGTCGGAATAATAGAAGATAATGTATGAGACGATGTATGAATGTGAGTGAAGCCAGAAGTGTATGCCAAGATCGAGTTGTTTGGCGGTCCGTCCTTCCTGCCTACCCCTGCGGTGAAACGGCGTGATAGTTAATACGAAAATATCGCCTTACCGTTTTATCATTATCTTTCCTTGCAAAGCGTTAAATAACAAATAAGTAAATATAAAATTATCTTATTTGATGTAGAATCATCTCCTTTTAGAAGTACCACTAATTTCTGAACACCATTTGCTTAAAATAAAAATTATGCACTTGAAACATTTAAACTTACTTTCATTTTCATATGTGTCATCTTGGTGATGTCATTTAAAACCTTTTAAAAGGTCGCAACGCCCTCAATTTTTGTCAACTATTAAATGTCAGACTGTACTTATTTTTAAAATTATCTGCAATCTATTTGAAAATACCAGTCTTAAATTCGCGGGAATGCCGTTATCAAAAGATACGAAAATATGATTGTACGAATATTGAATTTATTATTTATTCTTTCCTTTATGGGTTTTTCTAACTTAATTTTTTATCGGGCGTTTCAAGCATTATTTTGATAAAATTTAATGTTTCTTGGGATGCACAGGCGGACTTGTATTTAAAAATAGAGTTTATCTTTATATAAATAATGTGATAAGAGTTATTTTCTCTCTTTGGGTGTTTTAACTTCTTATATTATGAAATTACATAAATAACTATAAAACTACGATATTTTCACGTAAATTCTCACAATATTTGCAAGCAATTATGCCCGTAATATTAATTGGACGTAGTTATGCACAAAGCATCCAACACTAAAAAGATAAAGCTGAGGAAAAAGCCTTGGAAATTTGACGATACAAAAGCATATTACGGCATTTGTGAAGTGAATATCAGTTTTTATATGCCACTTGTATGTTTTCTAACAATATTATTGTAAGTTAATATATTGTAAACTATACAACAGCAGAAAACGTTCAAACTACAAGGACGTTTTTTAAGTCAATTTAAAGTCTGATAACTGCTATGTCGATCAATATAAATTTGGATTAACAAAAATCTATTGCATTTGGAGTTTGGATGTTTTTAGGACATAAAAATCTCGTGTTTAATCTTTGTAGAAAAACATGAAAAAGTAGATTTCGAAAATTTGTAGGTTGGACACTTTCTGCATAACTACGTCCAATTATGACCGAGAAAAACTTCCAAAATGAGCTATATACGAAAGTTGGACGCGTCAGCGAAGGCTTTGTGTTATTGAGTAGAATATAAAAGGCCACTATACACTATAAGCTGCGGGCAGATTTCATTTCATCACGGGTGTATTTCTATAAATATCCCCGTGTGTGGGTAGGTACGCCTTTGTAAGGTCGTTAGGGCTAAAAATACACCTCCAGATACGAAAATAGTGCGCGAAGGACGCGGACCTACTCGTATCGAGGGTTTAATTTCATAAATTTTTGAAAATTAACTGTCGCATTAGGTCATTAAATCATTAGGTATAGCTTTTCAAAAAAAAATCCATCTTTTATATTATTTAGTGCATGCTTTCTTTACTTAAGAACTACGTGTTATCTGCGCCATTACTAGCCTAATTGAAATAAACTGTTTTTATTTGGTTTTCCAATGGCGCTACAGCAAAATGGATTGAAAAGCGACGACAATACATTTATTTGATGTTTGTCATACTTGATGTCCAGACACTAATAACACCCGCTTACTAATCACTGCTAATCACAAATATTATTACGATAATACTGACGTGGCAAGTAAAAACACAGTAATTACCATGGGAGTCATTC
Source organism: Halesus radiatus (assembly GCA_022606495.2). Classification (NCBI taxonomy): domain Eukaryota; kingdom Metazoa; phylum Arthropoda; class Insecta; order Trichoptera; family Limnephilidae; genus Halesus; species Halesus radiatus. The sequence goes on along the minus strand of JAHDVE020001021.1, from coordinate 10,898 downwards.
GTCAGAATGAAGGGTCGACTTTTATTTAACCTTTTAGCATATTTACAATTTAATGTACTGATTTTATTCCAAAACACTCGTAGACACCTATTATATATTATCATTGCAATAAAATTTGTAAAAAATGACAATATCTGTTAAAAATTGCGTTTTTCTGTTTTTACTGTGTTTTTACTTACCAATTATGAATGAAGTAATTGTGGTAAGTAAGAACGCAGTATCTTCATACATATGTCTAATATTTTACTACGTTTATAAGTTTAACAAGATATTTGGTTTATTATTTGTTATTGTTTTTAATAGGTAGATCTAGGTACATACATGTTTAATTTTTATACGAAAAAACAACAATCCAATGTAAATCGACCGTTGGCTCTCGCTGGCCCTTCCTTTTAGTAACTTAGGGCCGGTTTTACAACCATCCGTTCGTAGCGCTTGATACCATTTTTAACTAATATTTTGTCTACCGCCCGATATCACCGTTTTATAAACGTTCGTCAGATTATTTGAAACCGTGCACTATTTTAATTATAAAGACAATATGAATATAATTTCTATATGTAAAAGAGATTCCTCATCGAACAGTGAAAGTGATGACGAACAAATGGCAATTATTAAGACAAAAAAATAAGGTTACAAACTGATAACGGTCCGTTAACTAAAAACGGTATGTTATGTAACAGAGATTTGATAATTCCTTTATAAAACCGACCCTCAATCACTAATATTTGGAAACATAAGCCCGGCTCTGCGATTAACGCTTTATCTTCAGGAAAATGTGAATATGGGAGCCTTTACCATACAATGGAGTCAAGTACCCATTTTCATATTTCCAAGTCGAATTGAATCGAAAATCTAATCGATAAATGTGTCAAATGTGGCAACATTTTTTGTAGATTGATTTTCGAATTAATTTATTAAACAATATAATTTCGAATATGTACGTAACATTCTAAAATTCAAAAATACACAATTCTTATTTTCAGTACATATAATGAATTTATGCCGCTGTTCTTTCAATAGTTGGTGGTGTAATGGTCAGCACAGTTGCTTTCCAAGCAGTGGAAATATTTATCTATATATATAAAAATCAGTGTAAGTTTGTTTGTTTGTACTCGATGTTCTCGAAAATCACTGGACCGGTTTCGCTGAAAATAGCACAGTTTGTTTTTATTAGTGCCGGGAAGGTTTATAAAGTTGTTTGAATGAAATCCAATATGTAAAACTGTTGCTATAACGTTTTAAAATTAGTACGAAAAACATTGAACCCGCCATGTTTTATTTAGGTTAGCCCATAGAGATAACACTCTGGTTAGCCACAGATTACATATTCAAAAGAAGGTTTTTTTGGGTAGAATATTTTAAAAATGGAAAACAGGAGTAGTTACCTACTAAGAACTTTATGATTTAGATATATTTTGAAAAATTAAACGTTTGGAATGAAATAAAATATTCAAGTGAATATTTCTTTATTTGGAGATAGTTACTTTCACTGTGAAATCAATTATGGCACCCTAATGACAAGCAAGAATTCACAACTTCATAACTTTATTCCAAAACCCGAACAAGGCCGGGTACACATCAGCTAGTTTTATGATATAATTAACTTTTTTTTTAAATAGAGCTATTAAAAATATATATATAATCTACGTCTATTTAAACGTATTTTTTAAAATAAATTAAAAAATTTATGAAAAATTTACAAACAATATAAATTAAAGAGTTGCTGCTGTAAATAAACCTTAGATTTATGTTAATAAATATTAGGTTTTTTAAATTTTAATGAAAAAAGGATGCAAACTTTTAGCTTGACAAATCATACAATATTATAATATCCTGTGATTTTTCTCAGGTCTGCGCTAGTATTATTTAAAATATAATATCATCTACATATAAGAAATCTTTTGGTCTAGAAATAACAAAAGGTTTAACCGCCTTCTCTCTGTAGTTTCAGAGGTCTCTGTAGACCAGTGGCGTGCAGTCCATATAAGGTGAAACGCTGTACCTACTGATTGAAATGAATTTCATAAGGAACTTGTATGCTCATTTATTCAGTTGGCAACAGCAATCAGTGAATGGTGATAGTAAAATGGCCATTTTCAAAAATTCAATGCACAATATTCATACCAGAACCTAAAAAACTACAAACATCCTACCTTTGGTCATGGGGCAATGCACGCCACTGCTATAAACCAATTTGATAGGAAAACAATAGGTCAACTTTACCAAAACTCAAAAAGATATACTATGCATTGGGGTGGCCAAAGCCGACTTTTCCTTAATAAAATCCAAAATCCATCAGCATTATTTACAATTGATTTTTTTTTCTTTATTTTCTATACATATCACGTCAAAGTCTTACAAAACTGGGCAGTCAGTTTGATTTATTATGTTGTATTTGATGAAGCGTTCATTTTCCTGTGCAAATAATTTTCTTAGGAAACTTGAAAATCGTATAAGTACCTACTTACAGTTTTATAAAATTAATGATTGTTGGTTCCCAGATCCACAAGTGGTCGCACACGTACTTCGGCCTGCCCGGCTGGGTGGTTTGGCTGCAAGAGCGGCGCATCATCCTCCCGCGCCGCCACCACCGCATCCACCACGTGGCGCCGCACGACACCTACTTCTGCATCACCACGGGCTGGCTCAACTGGCCGCTCGAGAAGCTGTGCTTCTGGCCCGCGCTCGAGGCCGTCATCCAGCACGTCACAGGTTGCAAGCCGCGCGCTGACGACTTCAAGTGGGCCCAGAAGACCTCGTAGCGTGACCGCACGTGCAAATATCGACTGATTACCGATATTGTTAATAAAAAATTGCTATCTTATCGATGTTGGACTTTCACGCTAGAGTTTCTGGTGACGCGTAATGTGCGTAGTGCGCTCACAATATCTTCGTTTCCATCCACACAAGAGGCAGGCATTCGAGGCAGCTTAGCAACACACACCTCGTACCGTGTGGATGTGTTTCCGTGAGGTGGTATGCGCCCAAGATACGTCCAAACAGCACGAGGCATGCGCTGCTGGACTGCCTCGTACGTTTGTCTCTCGCCGTGTCGACGAAGCTTATAATAATACATGTAACTATACTGTGTGCTGTGTATTCTGGACGCACTTCGCGTGATAAGTGTTGCAAAACGATTTTATCCTTTAAGACCTAATGTTAATTCAAATGAACATTGCCATTGAACATTGCAAGTTATGAACTCTAAGAAAAAAGATTATCTGAGGTGTTATAAAGCATTGAATATTATGTTTCAACTAAAAGGGTATTCATTCAGGTCTTAAAGGGTTGAGGGGATATCTAACTAAGCCAAACAATCAATGAAAGATAGGTCAAATTAAATACAAATTGGACGTATATGTACCACCAAAGACTGCAGACTTTGATAAGGCTCGTACATTATTTATTTATCAGTTGTTTTAAATTTAGGTTATCAGCTGGTTATAAAATGGGGTGTATTTAAGTTTTAAAAATGCAAATTGTTTACCTAAGATCGTTAAGTGACATGCATTTTTCAAGGAAATTCAAACAGTGACCCAATAATCGTTCGGATGTAATCTATTTGAACTGGTTAGGTTATTGATGATTGGGATCTATTTTTCATTGATGATTTGAGTCAATATATGGATACTTTAATGTTTCACTTCTTGATTTTAAATTAAGTCTCAAGAAAAGTTACGATATCTGCAAAACCCATTGAAAATTATTTCCGCTCTCTGACTGTGGATAACACGATGTAGGCTGCTTTTGATGGATCATCATATTTTCCTGTTTTCAATACAGGGAGTGAAACATACAAGTACCGGCCTAGGTTATATGCTGTTTTGAAAGAACAATTCCTGCCGCCTAGTCCATTAATAAGCCAAAATATAATATGTCTCTCGAGAAATGCTAAAAATTTATACATTTTTATATGGAACACAAGCAACTATCGCATGGGCACTACTGACACAAATTATAACAATATTACATATATATATTTTTAATCTTTGCTATAAATACCTATTTCTATTTGTATGTTTATAGGAATATTAATAATAATACAGAAATATTCTATTACCGGAGCGTTGTGCTCAAAAGATGACTGCAAATGTTTTACAAGATTTCTATTATGTCACAAACCTTGCCTTTTTCCATAGAATAATAATGCCAATCAAATTATTAATAACAAATCTGCCATATATATAATATCTAGTCATTTTCCCTGTGATTTGTGAACAGTTCTGTTGAGTACCTTATAATGCCAAGCTTATTTATTTGTAAGCCAAAAAAATAAGCTTTTCAACAAAGATAATCTAGATTGTGAAATAGATTTATTATTATGCAACAGTGATGCACTACTCGCAGCCGCAGCCCGGGGGCCGCGTGTGGCCCGCGAACCTATTTTGTGCGGCCCGGTGGCGTTTTGTGCTGCCCACTTGACTACTTAAATAAAAATAAACAGCATTATTCAATTAATAGAATTAACTCGTGCCTAGAATTTTTTTTGTCTGATTATCCTGTGGTTACATTTTAATTGGGTTCTTTTATTAGGGCACACGCCCTAAATATTGCTTCTAAAAACATAGAAGTAACGGATGTGAGTTTTGATATTTCTTATATCATAGCAATCGTTCGGTATTCCGGGTGCTATGATCAAAATATTGAACAGATTCTGTTCTGCTTTACAAAGTACGATGATATCACGACTGTCTGTCTTCAATATTTTGAATCAGCCATCCAAAATTACAAGCATTTCTTTTTTTAAATATCAGATTGATAAAAATCGACATCATTAATTTATTGGATTGACCTTGGAGATGGAACATTTATTTGTTTTATGATTTCTTTGTTAAATGGTTACCCGATCAAATTTTATTTGAAAACCCTGACTTCATAAATTATATTTTTTTAAATAATTTTGATATTGCATCTAAAGATTTAAGTTATAATGAAATGCAATATTTTAGCTAGGTACCTAGTTAATTTATTTTGTTTATAATGGGAATTATAGCTATTGTCTCCGGACTGTTTGAACATTTTTACTGTGTTCACAAATAAATAAAAAATTAATCTACACTGGCTACACCATCGACTACAAAATTAACCATGTCAAGCTATGTGTACCCTACCCCCTGCGGCCCGCGAATACATATATTGAAAATTGGCCCTCCGGCGAAAAAGGTTGTGCATCACTGCTGTACAACCATCATGGAAAATGAATTATACATTTTTTGCAATAATTTTGTTGTTTTCAATTTGACTGACTGAGTTCATATGCTGATGAGTTCACATGATAACCAAATTGATGATATATTAACTTCTCAAAATAAAAATACATGATTAAAAAATAATGTGAAGTGATAATAAAATGGTTTAGCCAAGCATTTATATTCTAATAAGTTATAAAAATGTGCTTGATATCTGTAAAAAAAAAAAAACTGAAACAAAACTCTTGCCTTAGAATTGCGACCACCTAAAATAGATCAAATTAAGATAAAATATATATATATTTTTGCATATGATTAATACTGTATTAAGCTATTTATTGATAATTTTAACATGCCTTTCGTAATAAGCAACTTATTGTTGGGAGCCACATAGCGCCTTCTTTTTACATAATATATTTATAAATGAGTTGTGAAATATATTGTTTTTACCTAAATGTATTCCTAAAGAAATAAATATTACTGCATACATAATTTTAAGTTAATGCAACAATATATTGTAAGAACAAAACTATTATGTCAAAATCAATTGACTTTTTTTATTGTTATCTAAATTATTGTGCAAGTATTACTTGCGTACAGTGTCTGGAAACTTGTGGTGTAAACTGGGAAACTGGTTTAGTATTTATGGTAATTTTTTATAATGTTCTACCCAGTGGCGTAGGATGGGCCATCGCCGCCCGGGGTGGAATCATAATTTGCCGCCCTTGTGACGTCATAAAAATAATGATGTTGGCGTTGGTGGAAATAAGGAATCATATGAAAGAGCGAAAAATATTTATTTCGAAACTAAAATAGTATACTTAAGTTTAAAATTTGACTTTTCGGATCTTACGCGCTGCAAAATCATTAATAACATCATCAATCTGGTCGTGTAAAGTATAGCAAAAGCAAATTTTGCCACCCTCCTAATAGGGGCGCCCGGGGCAGTCCGCCTCTCCCCCCCCCCCCCCTCGCTACTCCACTGGTTCTAACTATATTTCTCCCAAAATCTCCTTCTATTTTTTTTATATCTTTAACCCAGAATCTTATCAGGTCGTACAATGTGAACTAAGAAAACTATTGTTTTATTAATTAAGCACACAACCAAAAATATCTTGAAAACAATTTTGAAACAGGCCTTTCGTATCTCTTTATTTGTATTTGAACCACAGGTTTTTCAGACACTGTTACTTTTACCTTAATTATTTGTACCTACATATATAATATATTTACACATAATAGTATAGAATAGTCATTTTAATAAATACGCGTCATTGTGATTTTATATTGTGCAACGCACCTACAAACTAGATTATGAAATTTAAAATGTTTTATCTTGTGCATCTTCATGTTAAGTTATAAAGTCTAATGCATTATGTTATATAGTTTTTATTGTTTTTTTTCAGAAAAATCAAATGCTTTATAAAGAGTTAAAGATAGAGACCAAACTTGCAGCTGTTGAATTATTTTGTTACTTACTATCTTATGATAGATGATACAAAGTTTATGTATTTCTAGTTTTGCATAAAAGAGGAAAGTTTATTATTATAAGAATAATTTTTTAATTGCAATAATTAAAGAAACTTAAGGAGTGTATTTCACATAATTTATTATTATCATGTAGTCACTTTTATTGTTTTGGTTCACCATGTTCAGCACTATTTTTGTAAAAAGAGGCGTAAAACAATCTTATTCTCGTACATACTATTATTTGATCCATTAAAGGAGCAAACTAGGTTTTTTTTGTAAATCTTAATTATCCTGAGAAATGGTACTTTTAATTTAAGAATAATAAAAAAGCTTAATTTAAAAGATAATTTGTCAGTATAATTTATGACAAAACTCTGAATAAAATTACTTTGTTGTTTGTCCCTGTAAAGTTATAGATTTTTCAGATACTGCTTTACGTAGGGCACATCGAAATAAAGTAAAGCCTTAACGGAGTGGTATACATAATACGTTGAATGCAATAAATTAAAAATTGATATCTGCCATACTCAATTCAATGCTGAATGAAGGTTTTTACACCGGCCTTGCCATGGCGGATTTGTACACAATATACTCAGACTGAAATCCTTACAAATTTTTAAATAGGTTATATTTGTAGGAATGGAAACCGGCTTATTAAACGGCACGCATTGATAATTACCAACTAAATGCTGATTATTTTCCAGATGAATATAGTATTCTTTTTGAAATGAGTAGTTTAATTTCAATTATAATGTCTGTTACACGCAACGAATATATGATATTAATATCAATGGGCCTGGCCTATCTCACAATATCGCTACTATCGCCATGCAATACTGTTGTCACAGACGGGTACTCTAATTTATAATATGTATGGACGGCCTAGATGATATTCCTTGTTCCGCTAGCCAGGCGATATTTGATAATTTATCTGTCCCCCTCTCCTGCGAAACTGTGCCCCCTCTCCTCCCCTTCAGTCTTGCACGTATTCAGTCATTGTCGTATAGTATTGCTTCCGTGTGTAGTGTGAACATATAATCTTTAATGTAGATGCCCACAAATATTTTGATATTATATTCGTCATGTGTAACATATACTTAATTCTATAAAATAAGAAAATATATACACACACAAGATGTATGTAGCACATTCAATCAGTTTTCAGCCTGATTCTTTTGCGTTAAAGAACCACATCAATAGCCATTAATCTACGAGATTTCAATTCTAAAAAAGTGACCACATAAGGAAGTGAAGATTATTTTAAACTCGCAATATTTGACTATGCTTAAGCGAATTTTTATTCATAATCACCGATTGCTATTGCGCTTGTAAGATTGCATATCGCCTTATAGAAAATAATATTTACACCAAAGCTTGTTATATTTACAATTCGAATGCCTTACCTCATATGTATGTACAATAGGATAATGAAACAATTGGAATGTTTATAGATTAACACCAATAAAGGTTTATTGTTTATTGTGTATAAGAGATACTACAACTTTATAATCTTATGTTGGATCAATATTTTGTCAACCCTTAATAGCAACCGAAAAATGAACGGTTTAAGCCGAGTAAGCTCTACTTGTCCTTTCCGGTACGGTTCTTTCCATTTGGTTAGTGCCAAGTTCATAGCTCTCATTTTAATCACAATCAACCAAGTTCAGGAATTCAAAGAAATATGTGCTTGTATTAAGAGGAACGGCTGTTTACTATACTTTTAATTTTAAAAAAAGATTGTTTAATTTGAGTAGGTATTTAGGCCTTAAATCCAAAATTAAGTTTTGTATGAAACAGGGCCCGCAGCCGTTCCTCTTGGATTGTCCTGCTGATATTATGTTTCATTTCCAGGACAAGAGTAATAATAATCTTATGATATCATGCGGCAAGTTGAAATGAACTAGTTGTGCAGAGCAAACCTCCTTATTTGCAGTGGATACAATTATTTTCAATGAGGTGTTGTGATGTTGTGCAGATTTAAGCACACCTTTAATGAAAAATTCACAAAAATATATAAGTGTGATGTACATTGTTAGGTTGATAACCTGTTTCACTAAAGGATATTTATGTTGAATCAAGTGCTTTACATGTGTAAGGCGCCACAACCAGTAGGGTCACCACAGTTTGATATCGTGATATTGATTTTAAGTCGCCGTACAACTGCATATATTATTCATAAATTTATCATTGAAATTTGCAAAAATAAAGATTATTTTATACAGATTCTGTTTTTATGTTCCACCAATGTTTTCCGATCTTGAACTTCCTATTAACCCATTTGCCTAGTGATCCGATTTCGTAACACTAGACCCTTTTTTTTTTTTTACTTCGTAATATCAACAGATGACGTTAGAAGTAATTACTTTTACTTTTTTGGTCCTATGAATACAATTTTGGCTATTACTAATCTACTTTATATACGCTACCTTGTTTTAGTCACAATATACAGAATTATTGATATTGTCGTTATTATGGGTTTGTAAAGTCGGATGTTCCGAGTTTAAAACACTAGGCACATACATATCACATTCAGCACATTGCAGCACGGTAGTGAAGAAAGTTTAGATTGATGTTTATTTATTTTAGTCACAAGTTTATTTTATTTAACAAAACATAACTTATATATAATATCAAATAAAATAATAAATATAGTAAACTACTAAATTTAAAATATTAATACGTCAAAGAGCTCTAATATTTATTTATTTTTAGTTATAACAGGCCTTTTCCAAGATGTCGAAGGGCCTATCGTTAAATGAAATTGTGGAAAAGCTAGAAACATAAAATAAAATCAGAGAAAGGGCTATAATCATCGAACCGCCTGAAAACGCAACAGCGCCAATTTCGGATGAAGATTCTGGAGACGAAGAGGGTGGAACGATAAATAATCTACCAGGTTCTTTACTCCGAGCACCTGCACATTTAGTCCATGATGGTGATTCGAATTTCGACTTGGATAATGAAGTTACTCCTGCTTCTACTGAGCAAGAACTTCATCGAACAGAGAAAATAAAACTCACTAAAGTTGCACGCCAATGGAAAAACGCTGATTTGGACCCACGATCTCCAAAAGGAAGAGTCACACAACCTCAACAGATAACAGCAAAAACTCCCACAGAAATTTTGAACTTTTTTTGGACGAAAAAGTAGTGGAAATGATTGTGACGTGCACAAACTTGTACGCTTCTAGAAAAGGAATAAATCTTGGCTTGAGTCACTCAGAGGTAAAATGCTTTTTAGGAATAATTGTGTTGAGTGGCTATGTCCCACTACCGAGATGACAAATGTACTGGGAGCATAGGGCTGATACCCATAATATGTTACAATGGTCAGTGATACCATGAGGCGTGATTGATTTACGTTGATTTTTTACTAATTTACATGTCGCTGATAATGAAAATTTAGACCAGACGGACAAATTTGCCAAATTACGACCCCTTATAACTGAACTAAATGAGAGATGCTTAAAATTTACGCCAAACGAGACGAGAAGTTCAGTTTTGACGATTCAATGGTTCCCTACTTTGGTCGTCACGAGTGTAAGCAATTTATTAGAGGAAAACCTATCAGATTTGGTTTCAAGTTTTGGTGTGGAGCAACACGATTAGGGTACATCTGTTGGTTCCAACCATATCAGGTAAAAATCCAAGTACCTAATATGAAGAATATGGCGTCGGTGCATCGGCGGTGCTTCAATTTGTTGAGGCACTCACAAAAGAGCATCCTGGAGAATATTATTTAATATTTGATAATTTAAGTATTTCTTTACTCGATAAACTCACTTCAATGAGCCATCAGGCGACAGGGACCGTGAGAAAAGATCGAATTGACAAGCCTCCGATTCACTCAGACGAAATTATGAAGAAAAAAGAAGGGGGAGCATTTGACTTCAAAAGCGATAATCAGGAAAATATTGTCTGTAAGTGGCATGACAATAGTATTGTCACAGTTGCCTCTTCAGGAGCTGGAATTAATCCTATTGGTCTAGTAAATCGTTATTCTCAAAAAGAAAATACAGGTTCAACAGCAATACATGATAAAATTATATATATATATATTTTTTTTTTTTTTATATGAATACCGCACAAGAGTCCCAACTGCTCCCAACCGTCTGGAACCAGTGAGACTATTGCATTCCCAATTGGGGAATGTTGTGAGGCAGAAGGTATTGGGGAGGGGAAGGAGAAGTGGAAGAGGAAGGTAGGGAAATAGGGAATTACCTGGCTATTCAGATCT